>JAPMLY010002290.1:0-58666 GCA_026401115.1 Tetraselmis chui | reverse complement strand
TAATAATGGCCACACATGGGGTATTTGAGAACTGTGATCTAGGAGAGGAGGCGAGTGTTATGAACCCCCCACATAAATATATTTGTGTGTGAAGTGAGTGGATATGAAAGAGGGGTGTCGACCATGGTAGGTGAAATCTGCACCAATTTTTTGGTTTGTGGCGCCCGCCTGCGGCGCAGCGGCGGCAATCCCGGAGGGGGGTGCGCTCGCAGGCCCGTCGGCACCTACCTCTACCTCCACGCGGTGGGCGTTGGTAAACATGTGGCCGTGCCATGCCTGGCACGCTACGAGGCTACGTGAGATACCGGCGGTTGCGATCCGTGCGATCGGCATTTGTCGGGAAGCCATGTACGGAGGGTCTTGAAAATCATAATATCCGTACATCGGCCCTAAGATCTCCCGCTCGCCTTGTCCGATATGTTTTTCGGGACTAAATGCTCTAACATACTCTGATGCTAAGAAGGTGGGGGCAGATTATGTGAAATATTTGTGGCGCAGAGGGTACGGGTGGATCACCGGTAAGTGGAGGGTGTTGGAGCAGGCGGCGGACAGCCGGGAAGCGGCGACGGGGAAGAGCGTTCGTTAATTGCCGACTAGCCAATTGCGGTCGAGTCGACCCAAGGGGGGCGCCACGACACCAACAAAGAGGAGGACTGTCGTGATAGAAGGAGCGGCGTGGTCCGGCGACAGTGATCTTCAAGATCAGCCGCCGCCAGAAAACAATGTACGGAGGGTTTTGCGATAATGTCCGTACCCCGCGTCCCCACGACCCGAAGGATCTAGCAACGGTGACCATGCCCTACCCCACCGCTACCCACTATCGACATGCACACCTACTATTAGATTTCGAACCCGTGTCAACGCGGAGGTTCGCACTCGAAACAAGGGTGCTCGACGGACGCACGATCGGTGGGCGGAGGGTACGGCCGCTAGCTTTTTCCCGGGTACCGGACACAAAAAGCCGGGAAACCTTTTCAGCACGGCGGAAGGAGCGCTAGCTTTTCCTGTGTGGTATTTTTGTGTGGTCTCCCCTACATGCCCTGGAGGTGGCGGGGGACTTCGACTAGGAGGGACAATCGCGAGTGGAGGAGCGGCTACGACCTTGGGGGGGGGGGGGGGCTTACGGGATGCGACGGCGGGATCGACGAGCAACCGCGTGAGGTGGGATTTTCCGCCAGCCTTTCCCCCCCTTTCTCCGGCAAGACCGAAGTCACGCGGGAGCTAGATTAGGCTGGCCCGTCGCCCCTCTTGAACGCCAATCGGCCTAGGTCGGTCGGCACCCCGGTTCGGTAAGAGCGGGCCTTGCATCGTGAAGGTCGAGTGATGGAATTTTCATTTTGCATTTCTTGACAAGTGGCTCTTTAATTTTTGTAAATCTTATTTTCTTGATTACAAAATTATTTATGTTGTTACTGCTTAGGCGGGGGCGCTGTTGCGATTATTGCGCTGGCTTACAGTTTTTGACCTCCGAGGAACGTCAGCGACTTGCGGCTCATCCTGTGGGCGGCTCGCTGTCAGTGGAGCCGCAACATGTGTTGATGGGACTCGGGATTCGCCGTTTCCGGCCATAGTGTTGGCAAAAGGGTAGGTGAGGGTTGAAGAGTTGTTTGAGGACTATTTTGTGGTTGTGGAGCAAAGAGAGAAGGGATAGGATGTATTTGTTCCTAGCGGCATTGTGACAATCGACGTGACAGTTTTCGAGTGGCGTACCATGTGCGGTAATCTGCACTTGACGTGGATTCCCAATAAAGCACACCCGCTGGGATGGATGTTGAATACCTTTGCGTGTGCAATGACATGCTGCATCATTCGGATAGAGCTGGCACTAAGGAAGTAACATATGTCGATAAAGAAATACGGTGCTGAGATGAAGGCCGCAGTGACTGTGACTCTCAGCCTTACTGAGCCTTGGTGGAATTCTAACCGGATGCTTGTAAGTGATGCGTGGTTTGGGTCGGTGGCATATGCCTTGTAACTATTGGCACGTGGGATACACAGCGTCATGGCGATTAAGAACAAGCTACCACAAGCATACCATAGTTGACGTTGTGAAAGGCACGCGCTTTAAGTTTTCCTTCATGGTCAAGACATTGGATATCCCAGGTAAACATGGTGAGAAAGCCCGTGTCTATGCATCTTCTTGGCAAAACACCCAGCCCATGCCCTTGGTGCACACAAGTTGCAGTGATATTGTGACGCCGCCCGTCGATCGCATCAAGTCATCCAAGCTCAAGGTTACGCAATGTTGGGGCTCACTTATGCCAAAGATGTGGATCACTTACAGAATTTGGTTTGGTGGCCCTTAGGCCACCCTACACGCAATTTGAAAGGAAATCGTGTGGGTGGGCTTGCGTGAGCGATAGCTCTCGCAAAAGGCGGAAGGTGGACACACAATAGTTGCTACTTGTGCCTTAGGGTCATTTCATATGCACGACCTTATGTGGAGATATAGCTCCACATGTAGTAACACGTACCAAAACGTACTGGCATGCCACGCGTGTACAGTGCCACGTCGCGATTTCATTTTTGTCACCCTCGCGGTCAACGCTTGTCGAGAAAACGATGTCGAGAAAAGGAATAGTAGTTCGCGCAGTACTGCCGCTATCTCGCATGGCGGCATTTTGGATCCAAAATGCCGCCATGCGAGATAACAGATGTCGAGATAGGATTCAAATCACTGTTTTTCCCGACTACACAATGCGCTCCCGCCTACATAATCGCTTTGTCCCGTCACACACACACACACACACACAGACCGGGCCAACGATGGCGGACTCCGGAAGTCCTCAAAGCCCGAAGGCTCCGACTCCTCTCAAACGTGTTGCTTCTTCACCACCTTTTTCTCCACGCGAGGCGCGGTGTCATCGAAGGCATGAGAGCGTCGCTGGTAGCCCGGCGGCGGGCATATCGTCGCGTGATCGCTCAAAACCCCGGAAGCCAGCGACCTTCTACAGCCCACTTCCGTCGGAGGACAAAATACCGAACATTTTCTATTCTATACATATGTGTATATATGCTCTGCATGTTTTGTCGGTAGTGCCTAGACACCGGCCGCAACACATCGCTAGTTCGCGCGCCGCCGGGCTGGTTGCTACCTGTACAGGTACCTGTATATGTCGCATATTTGCATCTCGCATCTCAGCATGTTTTTCTCGCTGTATAAAATAATATCTCCACATTGCAATTTTTACTCGAATATCGGCCACGTGGCGTCCTGTATGCACGCACGTGATTATCTCTACATCAATTTAACTCCACATGAGGTCGTGCATATGAAATGACCCTTATATAGTGTGCGGACATTTTACTGTCCGTGCGCGCGTGCGCGTATGAACCGTTAGGGGAGTTGTATCGTCGGAGGTAGCGCATGTTATTGCGTAATTCTAGCCATGCTATTCAAACCTCTATATTACCAATATGACCGTTTAAGTTGTGTTGGGGCTCACTTAGGTGTCGTAGTTTGGTACATGTGTGGTATGTGGCCACATATGTCAACTATGCTTTTTCGGTGAGCCGGTAAAGCGCACGCCTAATACGCGGAAGGTCGCGGGTTCGATACCCGGTGAGGTCGATCATTGTATGTAGGCGTGTCACGGCCCAATAAGAACCCCCACCTTCCACATAGGCCATCTGCCGCCGTCATGCGTGTGACGTTAGGTGGGGCTCCGCCAGGGGTCATTGTCGGAATCGGGAACGGATAGTTACACGGAGGTCATGTTGGCCCCACAAGGGGGGCGGGTGTGGTGACTAGAGAAGTGAGAGGAGAGAGATGGCGGCCGGTGAAGGCACCGGCAGGGCCGGCCGACCGCCACTAATAGGGAATATAGTACCGCCAATAGCAAAACACTGAGTATTAGGATGACAAATAGCTACATTGTACATAAGCACTAGGTAATGCAATGCTAGTGCTAGCAATCATCCAACCACATAGTTGCAAAGCTCCTGGGCTCGGGAGCATTGTTGGGTCGATGAAGTCGAGGACTACGTCCGCTTCTCGTGCCCAACCGCCGAAGAACTCGATCTTTTGCATCGGGGTACCGATAATGTACGTTGCATTAGATGCACCTTCTCGTAAGGAGTGCGAAGTCCACGCGAAACAGTCCGGAGGTCGTTCGTATACTACGCGAAGTACCCGTTGTAGCCATGCTGTGAGGGTGTCCGCTGTCCACTTTGTCGTAGGTTCGTGCCAACTACTAATGGCCCATCGCTTGTCTGGAATCTTCCCGGCGGAGAACTTGTTACGGGCAGCGTCGAAGTACCCTAAAAAGTCCGCTATGTCAAGGTGAGCCGAGTCCGGTAGTTCACATATGAGTTTTCACTCCGTGGAAGTTCCGCGTTGTCCCCTTTCTCTTTATGTGGTAAAGGAGGATTCCACCGTTTGGTGTACACAACATGTCTCTAGACCGGCACTCAACTCTTGCCCACCCCACGACAAAAAAATGTGAACATGATCACAGTCGCTAGACACACTCTAAATAGTATACTAGTGTCCGACTTGGCTTGTCTCCAAGTGTCCGTCAACTGCGTGCGCATGTCCTTGGCGAGGCGCAGCGATGAGACGAGAATCCATGCAAGGAGATGCATGCGTGTGCGGCTTGGGTGAAGGGATACATGGGACGCTGCGAGACCCCGCCTAACTTTTCTTACTAAGGCACCTTGTGTCACTGGTTCAACGCCGTGGTCTCTGAAGAATCCGTTCACTGATGAGAGGTATGGTTGCAAACTTGTTGCCTTTATGGTGCCTCGTTCCCCGACCCATGCGATGTAGCGGGCTATAGTAGCGGCCGTCGCGGCTAGCGGGGGTAGGCCTTGTCCCTCGCAGAACTCGAAGTATGGTTTGATCATGCTTTTGTACGTCTCGGACGTGCTTTTCGCCCAAGCAACGGTAAGTAATTCTAGAGCTTTTGCTCCAAGGCTGTCCGTTCCGCTTAGTCGCTGCATGTAGGGGCGCATCGAGTCGGCCCACGGGTTGTCGCAGCCTACCACCTCGATCTCGTAGCGTACTTTACTCGCACGGACGGGGTAGCTTTGGATTCCCAGCATGATATGTCATGTGTTGAACATGGTCAGGGTAGCACTCAGTGCTCCCCGGCGGAGGTACAAACGCGCCGGAAGGGAATCCGGAAGACAGTGACGGGCCAGCGAGGCTTGCCGATTGTTCCGCGTCCGTGTCGCCTCCCGGGATGGAACAAGTGAGCGCGGGCCGGCATGACCGTCTCGTGGCACGTCAACTCGGTAAGTGCTTGGTGCCACGCTTTTCATTGCCAACGGGGGGCGACCACTATGGCTATTGCGCCGCTCTGCTTTAGCTTTTAGGCGATTTTCGGTGGTAGTGGCCAACGGGGATTGCACCAATTGTTTACCTCTCGCCATTGGGTATCGGCGAGGTGAAGGGAGTCCATCGCCTCGCACGACGGGTCTAGCCACTTTCCATTGTAACGGGGGAGTAGTGTGTTTAGCGCCGACCCGAAGCAGTCGATCGTGTGGGGGCCGAACTAAGTGTCCATTTCATGAAACACCGCGGGGTCGAGCTGCTAGTCGTCGCTGTCCAAGTGGCAGCTGAGCTTGTTTGCCCACGTGTTTGCCGCGGATATGATGTACCAGAGTTTGATATGAATGTTGTTGCTTTCCAACAGGTAACAGAGCCGGAATAGTTCGTCCATCATTTCCGGGGAGCGGGAAGTCATGCCGGCCATGACGTAGCACACGGCATGGTTGTCTTCGTGGAGGAGGATGTTGCGGCCAGCGAGAGGTGGCAAGAAACTGAGGACGGGCAAACGGACGGCCTTTAGTTCATTCCAGGTAATGTGTTGGTGTTCGTCTTGTGTTCCCAAGAAGCCGCGTGCTTCGAGTCTGCCGTTTAGTACCGCTCCCCAACCAGACCCCGAGCTGTCGCAGTGTATGTAGGCTGTCTCGACTGGGCGGTGGATGTTCTTTCCGTTTGCGTGACTGGGAACATGTGCCCACCACTGTATGTCGCGACGGAGTTGACGGGTGAGGCGGACTCGTCCACCCTACTTGTCGCCAAGTACGGAGTGCAACTCGCGGAGGGAGAATCTGGCAGCAAGGGTAGCGAGAAAAAGTTATTGCGTATGACCCGCGAAATCTGGAGCTCCTTGACTGGTAGCCATTTGCTTGCTCGCGTAGGACGTTGCATTAGCTGCCGAGCTTGCTTGGCGAGCTTCTGAAGTTTCGCTGTTGGTGCGAAGAAGTAACATGTCGCGGTGTCGATATCGATGCCTAGGTGGTGGCTGTATTGTGTCAATTCCCAGAAACCCTTGGTGGGATGGCTGAGCATGCCGAGACTGGTAAGGAGGAGGTCGACTCGCTAACGGAGAGCCAACGCGGGTTTCCGAGTGGCCGCGAAGATGAGGAAAGATCTTTGCTCCTCGCCAACGGGTGTGCCGGAGGTAACGCTTGATCGGCCTATGTTGCAGTCGGGGTGTGTAGGCCTGCCGTGGTGTGTCGTAAACCCACCGGGGTCGGGTTGGCGTAGGTGTCGCACGAATGTGTCCGTAAACTCGCAGAAGTGGTAGGGGCTTAGCGACCAGCCCATCGGTAGGCCAGCTAGCCGGTAAAGTTGACCGCGCGCATTAACATTTAGGAAGTCGCGCTGCTCGGGAACGATTCCTAACGCGTAGAACCCGTCCTTCAGGTCGAACGAGAACATATAGTCGCCCTTTCGTGTTAGATATTGATCGCCTAGTAGTGATTCCATCAGTAGCCGGTTTTTTACGCATAAGTTGTTTAGGTGCCGTAGGTCGACGATAAATCTCCATTGATTTTTTGTCAGGCTTGGCGACTAAGAATAGCACGGACACGTATTTGTTGCAGGTGGTGGACTCCCATGCTCCAGTTTCCACGAAGCGTGCGAGTTCGGCCTCTACGAAGGTGAGTTGCTCGGGGGTAGCGTCTAGGAGGGAGGCGCCTTGGTTGAACGGGAGTGGTGGTCGATTGTTTAGGAAGAGAATCGTGATGCCCTCCCGGATCCACTTCAAGACTTGTCCGCTAGCGCCGATGGATATCTTTCGCCGCATCTTTCGTCGATATCTTTCGCCGCACGCGATGACGCTTGTAGTTGGAACATGGTGTGCATGAGTCGGCGCGGCGGGTTACCCAGTCATTCCTCCTTGACAGCTTCGGTCTTATTGTGTGCCTTGTCGGTAGAGGGGAGGGGGCGGCCTCCCGTGCGGTCCTTAGGCTTGGCCTTGTTTTTGTCCGGCATGTTCGGCTTATCACTTGGCTTGTATGGTCTGTTTGGTCGAGGCTTGTTTGTCTTAGACTGTGCATTTGCTTGCGCTTTTGCAGTTGCGGTGATGCTGACTTCGAGTCGTTTGTCTTCTAGTGCTGACATGACTTCGTCGACGACGTTGCCTCCTGGGTCTGCCGCGAGGGTGTCGAAGTAGCGTGTGTACACGAGCCGCTAGGCGACTCGTTCTTCGCCGATGAGGATCTTCTTGGCCTTGAAGCGCATGATGTAGGTGAGTCGCGCTTCCCCCGTTGAGGCCACTGCTTGATGTGTACGTAGCGCTGCGTCGATGAGGGAGTAGGCGTAAGATTTCTCGTCGGGGTAGAAGTTACCGCGTTAATCGTTTCCATAGTTATTTCGAGTGCCGAGTTAGCGGCGGAGGTAAACACACCATAACAAGTGTCGATGCTCGTCCCGTGAGGAAATTCTAGCGGTTTCAGTAAAAGATTTGTCCGCCTCGTCGTGTCGAGGGTTCCACATGCACGGGGCTGCTGCATGGTGGGGGGCATGCACTCCGCGAACGTACGGGACGCGTAGTATGTCCACTCTCTAGGGTCGATGTACTCTAGAGGGTTGTCGTTACTATCACCTTGTAGAGCGTCATGCTCGCGTCGTCCACCCGCAGCTCTGTCGAAGTCGGCTGTGGGTTTGGCTGAAGTAGTATGCTTTGTTGGCGCGCTGCGATGGATAGAGTTTCTACCTAGGATCCTAACTGTTGTACAATATTTGTCAACAATTGTAGGTGGTATGGCTGCTACCCCGGCGCGTCACTAGAGTGGCGCAACGGGGTAGAGGTTGGTAGGCAATACCAGGCGGTCCGCCATTTGATCTCATGGAGTGTGTTTTCGTGCGTCGTGTATGAGGCTCAAGTGATGGACATCTTGCGTGGCTAGCTTGAGCCACGATGGCGTTTGCGTGAGCGATAGCTTTTGCAAAAGGCAGAAGGTGGACACACAATAGCTGCTTGTGCGTCATACATTGCGCGGACATTTTAATATCCGCGCGGCGCCTGCCCGCATGAACCGTTAGGGGAGATGTACCGTCGGAGGTAACACATGTTACTGCGTAATTCTAGCCTTGTAATTCAAACCTCAACGTTACCAATATAACCAGATGACCATGTCCATAATTCAACTACACCGTGGAGCAACGAGCCAGCCATGCCTTTTACCGCCGGCCCTTCAATGCAGTGGACATTAACAAAAAACTGAGCATCGGCCCAAACACCGTAGCTAACGGATGGGCAGGTACTAATTGTATAATCCACTTATGGCTTTATATGTTGGCTGTCATCGAGACTAACGCATATTGCTCCCATGCTAAATTCACAAACGAACACCAACATGAGCCGTCAATATTGGAAGTGTGCCTTGGCATTTTTTCTCATTGCGGAGGGGAATGCGGAGGGGATGGGCACCCCCGCTAAATTGTACTCAATGTCACTTGGGTCCGGATTTAGTCATCGTAGGACTTTTGGGTGTTCCCCGCAACTCTTATGCCAGCGGCCCGCATGGGGCGAATGACGAAGGGTGGCGTTCCAAGGGAGAGAAGCGTACAACCCGCTTTTAGACCGCGCCCAACCCGGATCAAACGCCGACTATATTCAAAGATGGCAAAACGCACAGCAAGCGTCGCCAATGCGTGCAATTCAAACGGAACATGGTCCGCACAATTTGCTCCGATTGTAGGCATGCTCCGTGCTCGTCTGTTTTGCACGCGGCCGTGCTTTGCTTAACATGTTGCCGATCACATAGAGCAAGACGGTTGGGCTAGTATCGCGTCCCCCGGGGGCTCGCCGGGCCGAGGAATGAGCGTGTTAGCCGCCAACTTTACATGTGAACATGTTTCTTGCGCCATTCTTTCGAAGGTCATTGTGATTTTGCTTGCGTATCGGCATAGTACGATAATGTACTGCGTTGTCGACAAAATATCGGCGCTGTCGACCGGGTCGACATGACCCTTTGTAAGCGCTTTTCAGTCCGCCGCTTCTCACATGCCATATAATAATCAACCTCTAAAGTAGAGAATACTGATGGTTTAGTCCGTTCATCGGTTTTCTGTTAAATTTTCGTCTCAACATATTTTCTGTCGGTTTTTCGCCGAAAATTGGCTGATTACCCTATTTTAGCGTGTTATAATCTCATTGTTGAAGCCCTAGATCGGCATATAAACTCCGTAATGTTCGGAGGGATGTCTTAGGATAAACATACTCGAAGGACGTCAATAAATGACGAGATTTGGGTGCAAATATAGCGGATCGACGACACCTTGCTTTTTACTGCACATGGGTGTGTTCAAGTGTTGGAGTTTGGAAGTACAATGGTTACACGGGTAGTCTAGCCGGCCCCGCTAGGGGGGCAGCAATGGGGGCAAAGGGAGTGATGAGAGAGAGATGGCGGCGGCCGGCAAAGGCACCGGCAGGGCCGGCCGACCGCCGCTAAAGGGGAAATAGAGTACCGCTATTAGTACAACACTAAGTACTAAGATAAGGACTAGCTACCTTGTACATAAGCACTAGGTAATGCAATGCTAGTGCTAACACTCCCCCTCGAGGTAGCTTAGGTCAAGGTAGCTTGATCAAGGTAGCTTAGGTCTTGTTGTCGCCCTTGCTTGTCTTCGAGGAAGGAGTCATCTTGGTCGTAGGCGTTGTTCGGGTAGCGGTATCTCAAGCCGGGTAGGTGACGCTACATGTGCTCACATGAACGGGATGCTATCGGCGAGTTGCCGACAACAAACTGGTCCAAATGTACTGCATAATGTACTAGTCTGACATGTAGCGGGGAAAACCGTCCACGGGCGAATTAGCTATCGCATGAGAGCGACCGGCGAGGAAGGGGACATGCCAACAAGGCTGCCAACACCGTGTAGGCACTCGAAAGTAGTAGTGGGTGTCGACTCCCCCCCTTCGCCGTGGGCCACGTTAGAACCTCGCTAAGTGAGATGAGCGTTGCGGCGTTGCCTCGGAAAAAAACAAAATCATTACTATCTAAAGTACGCGCGGGCCGAATTTTCGCGAATATGTTTGAATTTGGTTTGCAGTCGATAGCATCGGTGAGCCGTGAGCAGGGTGGTGTAGACAACCAACCTAGGGCGGCCATATGTGACCATGGGCGGCTGGTGTCGGTAGTGTTAGTTCAAGCGAGTATCCAGGTTGCACGCTCTTCTCCTTGGGTGGCGGAGGCGGTACTGCTAGCCTAGGGCGGCCACGAGGGACCTTGGGCGGCTAGCGTCGGTATTGACTTATTAGCGAGTATCAAGGTTGCACGCTCTTCTCCTACTTGGGGCTACCGTATTTCGGAGGTCTGACTATCCTGGGTAAAGTTGTAGGGGGCTCATAATAACTTGTTGGAGTTTGGAAGTACAATGGTTACACGGGTAGTCTAGCCGGCCCCGCTAGGGGGCCAGCGGTGGGGGCAAAGGGAGTGATGAGATAGAGATGGCGGCCGGCAAAGGCGCCGGTAGGGCCGGCCGACCGCCACTAACAGGGAAATAGAGTACCGCTATTAGAACAACACTAAGTACTAAGATAAGGACTAGCTACCTTGTACATAAGTACTATGTAATGCAATGCTAGTGTTAACAGGGTGCAGTAACTCGTGTTAGAGAGATAGTTTATTATTGTTATTTACATACGGTAGAGTACCCTTATATGCAGTACTAATTTCACAGGTACACTCCTTCACCCAATTCCAGACATGCATTATGTTAAAAACAAGGTCACAAGCTAGTCAAGAACACGCACCCCTCTCCCCACGTCCACCACGACGAGATTCAGGTCCTGCCCGAGTGTCGGAGAGCCGGGAAGCAAGCACTCAACCGTCATCCGTTATCGTTAGAACTGAGCTTAAAGCGAGTGTTGTCGGTGGAGTTTGTCGAATTAAGCCCACAAATGCCCTCGAAATTGTCTGAACTACACACGTTGTTCTGAGCGCCACGCTTGGGCATTGCTCAAGCGCTCATACCAAGTTGCATAATACTCAGTGTTCCACACAACCGTATTTTTGGGGACTTATTGGAAGGAATTTGGAGGCGTGAGCGCCGTGTTCAATGCCGAAGGTTTGGTTTGCGGGTGTGTGGCTAGAGCACGGAAGTTCGCACCGCAGACACGGGTCATTTTTTGGAAAGCAATCGATTAAAAATCTACATGACGATGGCTTGGATAAACAGTGCACTCTATAAATATGCGAGGGCGATTGGTTTTGGTGAGGGGTGAGGTCTAGCTTGACAGTTTGGGACGCATCACGTTGACGGTCGGTGGTGCTTGGAATGTTTGGGTATGTGTTTGTGCCAACCACACCCGCCCCACGCGTGGCATACGTCGGGAATCAGGCTTGTAATCATTAGGAATGAAGCATTGGTAAACATATCTTGACAAACCCCGCACAAATTGCTTCATGAGGTGAGCCGAATTCGACGGGTGTTGCTTAGTCCCCGGGGCTCAGCTTTGCGGGAATATTGTGGAAATCATAATGATTCACCGAAACTTCGTTTGTGGGTGTTTGAAATTATGATTAGGTGCGTTCGGCGCCCGCCGGCGCCGCAGCGGCGGCGGCCCCGGAGGGGGGTGCGCTCGCAGGCCCGTCGGCATCCCCTCACCTCCCCGTGGTGGGCGTTGGAAACCCCGTAGCCGTGCCAGGCTTGGCACGGTAGGGGGCTAAGAGGGCCGACAACTCGATCCGTGGGATCACCAGCTGTCGGGAAAGCCATGTACAGAGGGCTTTTGAAAAAATAATTTATGTGCACTACCGGCGCCAAGATCTCCCGCTCGGCCCGTCCGATATGTTTTTTCGCGTAGAGATACTCCTAGATACAGCCTTACTTTGAGGGGTGGGGCCTGTACTACGGCAGCGTTTGATGGCGAGGAGGGTACGGCCGGATCAACGGTGGGAGGCGGGTGTAGGAGCTGGTGGTGGCCAGCCGGGAAGCAGCGCCAGGAAAGGGCGCTCGCTAGCCGTCGACCAACCTTGTGCCGGTCGAACCTTGCCGAGGGGTGAGGCAAGACATGGCATAGGCCGGTGGCTAGTCGCAGACGGAGGAGCGGCTATATGAGGCGGCGGCGATCCTCAAGATTAGCCGCCGCCGGAAAGCCATGTACGGAGAGCTTTTTTCGGATACTAAAAAACAATGTCCGTACCCGGCGTCGAGCTAGTTGGGGAGCAGCACCAGGGTAGGGCGCTCACTAGCGCGCCGCTACGTCGTCCAGCGTCATCTCCCGGGGGGGGGGAGTTAGCTGGGACGGCAAGGAGGACGGTCGCGACGGGAGGAGCGACACGATCTGGCGGCGACGACCCTTTCGGTCGGCGCCGCCGGAAAACCCGGCACGGAGGGTTTTGTTTAATTCCGGGCGCCCGCAGCCCGCCGGATCCGGCTACGGTGACCTGCCCCCCCCCCTCTTCGACACCCACTACCCCGACAGACCTTCATACTCCTAGGGGTCCTTGAGCTTGGGCCCGGGTGAGCGCGGAGGCCCCCGCTCAAGAAAAGGCTGCTCGGTGGACGCGCGATCAGAGGGGGGAGGGTACGGCCACAGGCCGGAAAACCGACAGGTACCCGGGTACCATACAGAAAAAAAACCGGGGAAATGAGCGGGGAAAATTCAGGCGCGGAGGCAGGAGCGCTAGTTTTTTCTATGTCTGTGTGTCTTGGTCCCCCCCACCTGTCCTCGAGGTGACGGGGGACCTCGACACGGAGGACCGCCGCGTCGGTGGACGCGGCAAGACCTTGGGGCGGGGTTTACGGGATGGAGCGGCGGGATCGACGAGCGACCGCGCGAGGAGGGTTATTTGCCAGCCTTTCCCCTCCTACCTTCGGCAAGACCAAAGTCACGCGGGAGCTAGATTAGGCTGGCCCGTCGTCCCTCCCGAACGCCGACCGGCCTAGGCCGGTCGACACCCCGGTTCGGCGGGAGCGGGCCGTGCATCGTGAAGGTCGAGCAGCAGTTTAGTTTTGCATTTCTAGACAAGTGGATTTATTTTTAGATCTGTTTTTCTTGATTACAAAATTATTACGCTGTTACTGCTTAGGCGGGGGGACTGTGGCAATTACTGCGGTTGCTTACAGTCATATAACTCCCGAGGAACGTCGACACACATTGCAGATAAGTGTGTCGATAAGAAATGTACCTGGTCGGAGAGACCCGGGCCCAACTTGCTAATAAGTCATGTATGGCGAAGTAGAGTGGCCCGTGAGACAGCAGCCGGTCCAGTATGCCGGGACATGTTGTAAACAATTTCAATTTCAATTTCAATAGGTGCGTTCCACGCGCATTTCACAGGCGCGTCCAATGGTACATGTTTGAAAAACATTTGATCTTGTTTGAGTAAGTTATGGTCGTTTGAACATTGTGACCGAACGCAGCTTGCCCTTGGGATGAGCGCAAATCGGCGGTAAGTCTACACACGCAATTTCGTGCGTTTCCCCCACAGCGGCATGCCCGACACTTCCTCCTTTCGTCCCCCATGCCTTGTATTTGTGCGACCCATAGTGACCCATAGTGACCGGTAGTGCTCGATGTCGCCCCCGTATTTGTCGGCGCATTCCATCTTGGGCGCCAAAGCATTGCCAAGGATTTTAGGAGATATGTCAATAAATCGACGCATTACTACATTTTGTTATTTGCGAAGGTGCGAAGTATTGTCCGGACTTTTGTGGAAAGGTGTTTATGTAGTAGCAATTCCTTAACAGATTTCCGTTTTCTTGTGTTGGTAGATAATGGGGTTTAACGGTTAGTTAACGTACCATGTTGACTCCGCCAAAGGCAACGCGCGGAGACAAAGCGTCACAAAGTGTCATTCGCGACGCGCCGGAATTTGTCTCATCTTTAGAATTCAAAAAACATCAACAACGCATACTTACTAACGCAGCATCATCGGAAGGGCGTTTGAATGGCTGATTTCATCAAGCCTATACCGAACTAACGGCCACGCTTAGCTCGACCGTCATCACTCAACTAGCAGCAACACGGTAAGTCAACACACAACAAGCCATTCCCGTCGGCGTAGACCACACGTTGGAGGGTAGAATCACGGAGCACGACGCCACTAGCGCACAACTATCGACCGAGCTACCCTCAATCACCCCTACCGTACGACCCATGGCCCCATTGCCCCAACCCCAGCGACGACGGTAACCCTAGCAACACTGCAAGATGAGGACTACCACATCGACACAGAACTTCGGGACCTTACTTTGCCCTAAGGCGAGGGATCGATGGTATCGTCGATATTTTTATGCGCACTTCGCTGTGTGTTTTCCGGTATATTTCGCATTCAGAGTCTCCGAAAAGACCACGAAATACGTCGGTATAGTCCGGATGATATCATCGATCCATAGCCTTACATTGCCCCATGCCTTGAGGTACCTCCCCCCCCCCCCCCCCCCCCCCCTCCCCCACAGACATCTCGACGCCCCACAAATATGAAACCTTACCTGCGACACCTACCGCCACCTCTCCGCCCGCCGGCACAACGCCACGCTCGAAGAATACCGCGCCACGGCATGTCACCCTGCCTAATCCGCCTGCGCTAACACGGCGAGCATATCAACTTTGGAAGACATTCAGAATTACCCCCAAGACTCACTGGAATTCAAAGCAACGGTCGTTACCATGCGTCAAAGCAACCACACCCACAGCGCGGTCGAGGAGGCCGCCCGTGTGTGGGTATCTAACATCCGACACACCAAGGCCATGGGGGAAACGAGCGATTCGGACCGCGGTCTCGTGGAACTTGCATACGAGCGATTCCTCAAACCGCCACCGGACGTTGCCTCCTCCGAGTACGACAGCCTACAACGAGCCTTCATCGACAAGACGCTCGAATGCTCCCTACTCGCCCAAGCCGCCGCTGGAGCTACCTTCGCACGCAAGACACGAGACCGACCTACCCCCGACCGTCCTACCCCGGAACGCCCTAATCCAACTAGCCGGCCTCCCGATGGACTAAAATTGCAGCAGCTACTATTTTTGCCGTCGTACCAAACTTTTCATTCGACACCTTCGCGAACCGCTGCCCAACCCCACCGAGCACACCCCCCGCTTGTTAACAAATCAGCAGCCCACGCGATCAAGACCCTCCCGGCGCGACCTGCGCAACTCGCGATGGAGAGGCGCCCGATAACTCCCGTACATGGACTACTTCTTAGTTTTTTCCGACAATAGAGACGGAGCCCTGCGGCTCCACGACCGCCTCGGGCTGGGACGCAACTCCAAGAGAGGCCACTTGGAGCCTACACAAATCTGTGAGCAGCTCGGCCTCCATATCGACACTACCACCTCTACTTTACAAGCCCCGACTTCGAAACTACACGTCATTGCAACCCTCTCCCGGACTCTACTGCAACGCTCTACACGAGACGCCCGATGGCTACCAGCCCGACAGCTCGTAATACTCGCCGGAAAAGCACAATACCTCTACCTCGCTATCCGGGCAGCACGCTTCTACCTCCGCGAACTGCACGACGTCCTCCCTGCACGAACGGGATGGGATCATGGGAAGGGAGGGTGAGACTCACCTACCGGTTGAAACGAGACCTTTAGTGGTGGACGCAAGTCCCTTATGCCAAAAACGGCCGCTCCATCTTCTTCCCAATCGAGACCGCCTACATACAATGTGACAACTAAGGTTATGGATGGGGAGCAACTTTGAACGAGCAATTTGAAGCACGCAAGGTTTATGGTCATAGGCAGATCAATAACAACATATCACATGGAAGGAGTTGAAGGCCGCGCGACTCGCAGTCCTTTCGTTCCTACCGCTACTGCGCGGACGAGAAGTACTCCTCCACGAGGACAATCAAGCAGTGGTGGCCGTGCTCAATCACCTCACGTCCCGGTCGCTAGCCACGATGGACGAACTTCGAAAACTATGGGAAGTCATCGACATTATCAACATCAACATTCGCGCGCGCTATATTCGATCCGTGGCGAACGTCTGGGCCGACAAGCTCAGCCGAGAAAAATATATTGACGATTGGCAGCTCAAACCCCGCATCTTCATTTACATGGACTCGTAGTGGACCCACCACTCCATCGACAAGCTTGCCACGCAAGGCAACACGCAGCTTCCACGCTACAATGCCCGCTGGCGAGACCCAACCTCCGAAGCCGTGGACTGCCTCCATCTTTCCGACATGCTTTGGACCTCGGAGACCAAATGGTGCAACCCACCCTTGACGCTCCTTCCCGACCTCGTCCGAAATTCACCCAAATCTACTGTCGCCGGGGCAACTGTCATCTCACCGTACATGCTTACCAAAGAATGGTACCAAATAATGAGCGAACTATCCGACGAGCAAATCTTGTACTCCCCCTCCCGAGATTCACTGTTTCCGGGCAAGCGCGGAGCGTATGAGGGCGTAGGACCGCCCGGCTGGAACGTCATGGCCTTCCACGTACCACTCCGGCCTGACTCTACCGGACACGAGGAACACTCAACCAAGCCCAGCCACACGGACGTCCGGGCCCCTCTCGAGACACGCCCGGACAACCGCGGACAAAAACAACCCCGCGGCACCATTGAAGTACCGACTCATCGAACCTTCGGCCTACGCACCTTGGCACGCCTTGATGCGCAACCACGTCGGAGTACTAGTCGGGACGGACGACCTAGGCGACCTCGTGCTCGACCTCCTCACCGGCTCCCTCTCCCGTACCACCTACGACAACTACGGCACCGGAATTCGACGTTTCACTGTTTTTTTGTGACGACGAGGGCATCACCCCGCTTAATGATACTGCGCCCGACATGCTACGCTATGCAACAAGGCTCGCCCGATCATGATCAATCGCGGCCAGCAGCCTCCAACCCTACTTGTCAGCGATCAACACTTGTTTTTCGATACCACATGAAGGAGCCACTGGTGCTGCGATCACTTCTAACGGACGCACGTCGAGCACTCGCCATGTAACAAAAACCCATTACCGACCCCGACGTTCGCGTACGAGTCCCAACACCCATCGTACAACAAGTGCTACAATTCGCCCACCGACACTACCGCGCGTTAACATGGCAGTCGGACACCCACGTACACATCATGACCTCCCGCGCAATTCTCGCAATGTGCAGTAACTATCTTTATTTTTGCCGCCCGGAAGCCGGAGCACGCTGTCATATGGACGACACCGCGGTCGACAAGACGGGCGCTAGCATACAGTTATTCGTAAGAAAAGCAAAGCGAGATCAACGTATGACCGCGGCCAACAAGCCTCTACTACAACTCCCGATTGCTGCATTATCGCTACTAGCGGACCTCATGTAGGCGTTTACCGCTGGACGCGCTAGTTAGTGCAACCAACTCGACAATGGACCCGAGCCTACAATCTTTTGGGCCATCACACGCGACGAGACACCGCACGCGTGGAGGGGAGGGACCATCACCGAGTGGATTCGAGAGGCGTGCAACGCCGTTGGCGCTCCCCCCCCCCCCCCCCCCCCACTCAATTCAAATGGACATCGCATAGCGTATGGAAAGGCGCGGCGTCCGCCGCCACATGCATCGGCGCACCCCTCACCAAGATTCGCTACATGGCAGGTTGGTCCAAAATCAGCGTCGTCGTCACTGGCAAGTACATCGACCCTACCATGAGCGCAACACCTGCTGCCCGGTTGTTCTTCGGATGGCTAGTCGCCACACCCCCGGTTCACTAGCCTACACCGACCTTCGGCCGTTATTAGATTGCATGATATGACTCCCAATCGCTAAATTGTTATATTGGTAAATATTGGGGTTTAACGGTTAGTTAACGTACCATGTCGAGTCCGCCAAAGGCAACGCTCGGAGACAAAGCGTCACATGCGCAATAAATTGTCCGCGGCAGACGCCCACATGCTTTACTTATAAAGCAATTCTGTACCTGGTAGTAGCCACCTATTGCCTTTGCGCTCTCCTAATAGGCTCGCGCAACCCACCCACACTTCCTTGATTAAGCGTTGAATATAAATAATACCTCTGAATAAGTGTTTTAGCGCATGTACATCCAAAATGTAAGCAAACTGTCATCTTTGGCATAATCCGACCCCCTGTCGCTAAACTTCATCCAAGGGAAGCGTACTTGGGTACGGCTGGGGCGTACGTGGGCACGCTTACATGGAAAATATAGCACAGCCGCCAAGCTAGTCTCAATTGCCCAAATGAGACCTATATGGACCTACAAGTATAGGCTTTTCGTCATCCTAGGTCAGGTGGTTAAACGCGGCGTGGTGCATCATCAACAAAATATATTGCCGTCGCCATGGTGCTCCCCATCGGGTCCCGGCCTCAAATGCACCCGAACAGCCTCTCCGCACGTTTTTTGGGCCGATGGAACGCCGCAAATCCCTGTCAAAACCCTGACAGTGCATATGTGACGGGAACGGTGGTGGCCTTGAGCGGGGCGTGGGTAAAAGTGCGGTTTTCCGATTTCCATGCCGAAATATCGGGAGATCCAGGCGTCCGCCGCCACTGCCTCACCCTAGTGACCGCTACCGGGGGCGACTCCTCCGTATCCCCGGCGCCTACACCCTCCCAAGGGGTTGCATTAGCCAACGCCAACCTCTAGATGAGTGTTGGAGGGAGATGAGGATGAGAAT
This sequence comes from Tetraselmis chui, assembly GCA_026401115.1. Classification (NCBI taxonomy): domain Eukaryota; kingdom Viridiplantae; phylum Chlorophyta; class Chlorodendrophyceae; order Chlorodendrales; family Chlorodendraceae; genus Tetraselmis; species Tetraselmis chui. The sequence continues at coordinate 39,850 of JAPMLY010002290.1, read as the reverse complement.
TGTGGAGAGGACGATCCCCCAGCCAAGGCGTACGCCGACGACTATCCCGTACATTGTGATTGGACGCCGGCAAAGGGCATCCAGTGTCAGCGCACCAAGGATGGGAAGGGCCATGTACGCGCAGGGCGGATAAACTTGGTAGTAGCCCAAAAAGCTTCACCCCGTTTGTCTTTGTTAAGGCTTTCTTGCCTTTAGCCTTCTTACTCTCGTGTCTCGAGGCCATGAACGTGGCTGTGGCGGATAGCATCAATTGCAAAGATTGCCCCCCGTTCACTCTCCCCGAACTACATGTTTTCTAACACCCATACCTCCAAAATGAGTCGCACTAGTGACGGTATAACTCATGCTAACTCCTCACCGTTCGGAGGAGGTATTCGGCCTGCGGATGATGTGGACATGGCCAACACTGTGCGAAACCCTATCCCATCTCCCCACAACCCTAAGCGTGGGAAACGCAAGGCATGCATCGCATGCGGGAACGCAACACGTTGTTTGCTCCATTTGCGATACATCTCTGTGCTTTAGATCATCTACAATCAAAACATATTGCTTTGCAAAGCACATTAAGTGGCACTTGAGACTCATTGAAAATACGGTACGAGTTACGCATCTTTGGAACTTTGTAATTCCCGGCTCAAGTGAGCATTTAACCGAACCACGACGTGCCTAAACATGCAACCTACGTTACTATCGGACATAAAGCAACTCAGCTGGCGTGATGTGTTGCTTTCATGAAGGTAACATTACGTGTCTTATTGTCTAAGCTCTTGCATCACACAATATCGACCTACTATGCATTAATGTACTTATATTGTCGGCCGCCGATGTGTCCTGTCGACCGCTTGCGAACGTACGCGCAAGCGGACCTTTGAGCCATACAATCCAAAACAACCTTCCTTAACCTCTTGGGCCATTGTATGATGACCGGCAAGGGAGCAGTCTATGGGTTTGAGCAGTTAGGGTAGTTCTTCTTGCGAGTGGTAGCATGTGCGCGCTTAGATTGGGGATGTGCTCAAATGAACTGGCACGCTTAGGTCAAGAAATGATCTGAACATGAACTTCGTACGTCCAACCGATAGATTCGAGCGTTGGGCGTGTACAGAGACGAGGATGGCGGAAAAGGCGGATATTTGGTGCGTCCCCCTAAGGGTCGACGGCTACCGTACCTGGGTACGTCTTGCCGATCTATAGTGCCCTCAGATGAACAGTCAAATAATCAACAAACGCGATGGTGTGTGTTGGAAGAAAGGGCGGTACGGGGACATTTTTAATTTGAGCTGGTTTTCCTCGTTATTTCCCAAAACTTCGGAGAATTAATCAATTCTCCTGATTATGGGGACATTTCGAGGATGTTCAGCCAATTTAAGGTTGTTTCCCTGCTTACCCGAAACACCCCGAATCATCCGGTAATCCTCAGCTGGGGGTTTGCGCCCCCCCTCGGCGCTTATTTTCAATGAGCCACTCGAAGCGTCTCCTTGCGTCGAGGGGGGGCGCAACCCCCCATCCCGAAGCTTTGCTGGAGAATTACGGGGACATTTTTCGAATATCACATCATACCATAAATGTCCCCGTAATTCTGTACGGGACAGATCCTTAATAAATAAAAGTCTTTTATCGAGAACTGCGATGGAATAATATTGCTCGGGAATAAAATAGAAAAGGATTGTTTGTATTACAGATTGATATTTTGCTGCGCTGTGCTCCGTTCAGGAATTCTTCGTGCTCCGTTGCTGAGTTGTTGTTTACACGCACGAGTTGATTGTTTACTCGTGACAGAGTCCGACACTGGAATCGAACCGCCGCCTCCCGGCACCCTTGCTTTCGCCTATCTCTATCCACGCAGTCTTGGCATCGAGGAATGCTAGGGGAATTATTGAGACGGGGCCACTCCGGTTGACACAATGCGAATATTATAATATCATAAACTGAACAGATAAAGGTACCGGTACGGGTAGTCGCTACATCAAAAGGTGCAGATATACATATTTTTACAATAAAATCATTTAAATAATATGGTGCGTTTGATAAAAAATAATAAAAATATGGGAATATAGTACAAGAATAATAAGTTATATTAACAATGGGACGAGTTCTCACCGATGCCCAACGCGAGCGCAAGCGCGAAACAGACCGCCTTTACCGTGAAGCCAATCGCGAAAAATATCAAGAATACTATCGTCTATACAACGAATTACATCGTGATGAAATGGCGGCAAGTCGTTGTCGATTTCGCGAAAGGAACCCCGACTACAATCGCGAGTATTATCGCCGAAAAGTAGAATCTACGGGACGGTCCGTGCGCCCGACCCGTGGACGACCAAGGAAATCAGATGCAACACCTTCGGCAATTTCAAACGCACCATCAGAAAATTCGAAACCCCCGGCAATTTCAAACGCACCATCAGAAAATCCGAAACCCCCGGCAATTTCAAACGCACCATCAGAAAATCCGAAACCCCCGGCAATTTCAAACGCACCATAAAAATCAGAATTCCCCGGCAATTCCAAACGCACCATAAAAAATCCGAAACCCCTGGCAATTCCAAACGCACCATAAAAAATCCGAAACCCCCGGGTAATTCCAAACGCACCATAAAATCAGAATTCCCCGGCACTTTCAGAATTTCCGGGGTGCGTTTAATTTGGGATAATTCTTTTCTAGGGGATAAATAATATACCCAAAGATCACCAGCGAAAATGTCTATCCGAGTGCCTTCCGTATCCGAGCTTCCAACCGCGGCCTACTACCGCAACCTATACCAAAACACTATGACTGAAGTGTTACGTGAATCGGCGGCCGCGCGTACTACAAACCGCTATCCCCCCGCGCTTCGTGCCGCCAATGAGAGACGTCGGACCGAGGCCTTGGCTAGGCGTCAATCGGGTGCATATACCCCCTCGGGCAGGAGATCCCGGGCCCGATTCACCCCGGAGGAGAGAGCCGCGAGGCGTCGTGAGGTTCTCCGTCGCAATGTGGCCAACCGCAACCTACTTCGTGATATTTTGGCCACCGATATAAATGATACCCCTAGCCGACCCGTGCTGTCATCCGAAGAGCGCGCCACCCGGAAAAGGCTAGGCGTGGGGGCAAGGAAGATTGCTGCGGCCCTCAAGCGCATTCGGGAGGAACGAATGAAACGATCTAGGCCATTATTCTTGCGCCAAGTTACCCCGCCCCGCTTTCCTTCCACCCGCTCCTTGTATTATGAAGCTACAAACCACTTTCAAGTCATCAACGGAGTCCGGATCGAGTTGTACCGACTTTTGTTCAACCACCCAAGCGGCCTTCGATCTTTTAAGGTGTGGCTAACAGTGAGCGCACTCTTCTCAAAAGACGATGGTAATGGTGAAGTGATAAATGCCATCGGGTATTTAAATATGAAAAACACTCTTCACGGTGAAAGTGACATTCGGGCGTTACTAACACATTTGTCATCCAAGATTGTAAACCCGGAAAACTATTCCCTCACTGAAGTATCAGGGTGGAGATTTAAAGGAATCATAGGCTTCTCCATTTCCTCTAATGGTTACACTGTGCGCACAGGCCGAGGCCACATTCAACTGCCCCCACCGTTCAATACCTCCGCGTGCGGGCTCATCAACATCCGCAACGAGGACAATTTGTGCTTCAAGTATTGCATTGCAGCTGCCACAAACCCACCCACAAATAAGCCAACCCGCATCGACTACTACGTGGCTAAGAAAAATCAAGACAAACTCTACGGTTCTTTCGACTGGGAGGGCGTGTCATTTCCCGCAAGCATCTCGGACATTCGCCGGTTCGAAAAAAACAATAATGGTTTCGGAATCTCGTGCTTTTCACTTGAGAACAAAAAAGTGTATCCAATGTCTATGTCAAAAGTCCAATCACCTACTACCCTAGTGAACTTGCTATACTTCAAAGAACATTGGATCCTTATCTCGAACCTCGATCGACTGCTCAACTCGGGAAACAAGGACCAACGGTTCTACTGCCCTAGGTGCTTGCACGGGTTCAAGAGTCGCGACAATCGCGAAGATCACATAAACCGATGTGCCGCATTCAAACCCATGCGGGTTTCGGTGCCCAAGCCTGACAAGAACGGCGACGCCCCAACAATGAGCTTCAAAAGCACACACAAAAAGATGACAATCCCAATTGTTATATATGCGGACTCCGAGGCGATCAACGCACCCATCGATGAGGTGACCCCCTCCGGAAAAACCGAAAGAAGCTCCGAGCACAAGTGCGTGTCAATCCGCGCCCACGTTGAGTCCAAGGTTTCGGACTTCGCGAGCTTCTCGTTTCAAGTCACGGGTGATGATGCGGCTGCTCAATTCATCAAGAAACTGAAAGACATCCGCCCCATGCTCGTGAAAGAAATCACCAAGAATATGCCGATGAATATGACGGAAAAGGACAATAAGGAATACGATATGGCTGAGCTATGTTGTGAATGCAACAAAGCGTTCGGAAACTGTAACAACACACGCAAAGTCCGCCATCACGATCACAAAACGGGGGACTTCATCGGCGCAGCACATGCGGATTGCAACCTTAAACTACAAATTCGCAACACCGAGATTCCCGTGTTCTTTCACAACGGTAAAGGGTATGACAACCATTTTATCCTACAAGCTATTTCTCAGGCGGATGACATCGAAAATTGCAAGTTGAACGTTATTCCCGACAATTCTGAAAAGTACAAGATGGTGAATTTCCGAGGCTATAAGTTTCTCGACAGCCTATCGTTCTTGAACGCCGGACTGTCCAAACTCGCAAATAACTTGATCGGAGGGAACCCCGAGAACGCACCCCGTTTCCACGAAGCCTTCAGCCAAAAGGGGTTGACTAAGGACGAGCTTATTCGAGTTACTCGCAAGGGGGTCTTCCCCTACAAGTGGTTTTCTTCGGTGGAGAAGCTCGACAACTTGGTCCTCCCATGCCGCGAGGAGTTTTTCAATGACTTATCCGGGGAAGAGTGTTCCGAAGAAGACTATGCGCAAGCGGTATGGGTTTGGGAGAAATTCAAGTGCAAGACGTTCCGCGAATATCACGACCTATATTTGGAAGCGGATGTGTTACTTCTCGCGGATGTGTTCGAAGCGTTCCGTGAACTTTGTATGCAACAATACGGCCTTGATCCTTGCCACTACATAACACTTCCGGGGATGTGCATCGACGGTGCTGTTCTAGAAGCATTCAAAACGAACATCAAGATCGAGCTGATTCATACCGACCCGGACAAGTACACCTTTTTCGAGACCGGGATTCGTGGAGGTGTGTCGGTCGTTACCCACAGGTATGCCAAAGCAAATAACCCCCAGGTCGATGGTTACGATCCATGCAAGCCGAAGTCCAACATATTGTACCTCGACGCAAACAACCTCTACGGGTGGGCAATGATGCAGTATTTGCCGTGCGGGGGCTTCGAGTGGAGCGACATATCCCTCGATCAAGTGTTGAATGGAAATTGGGAAAGCGAGAACGGATGCTCTGTGGAGGTGGACTTGGAATATCCCCAAGAACTACACGAATGTCATAACGACCTTCCACTTGCCCCGGAAAGGGTCACACTAGGATATGCGGACGCGAGTGGTAAAGCCAAAAGCTCAACAACATCACCGGGGGTCGCATGTGAAAAACTCGCGGGTCATTTCCGCCCACACCTTAATTATGTGTGCGACGCCAGACTTTTGCAGTATTACGTAGCAAAGGGGCTGCGAGTAACCAAGCTCCACCGTGCAATGACATATAAACAGGCACAAACGTTAAAGCCATGGATCGAGAAAAACACAACGCTCCGATCAAAGGCCAAAAATGCGTTCGAAAAGGACTTTTTCAAACTTTGCAACAATAGCGTGTTCGGGAAGACAATGCAAAATGTGCGAACGCAAACGAGCTATGAATTTTTCACGAACGACGACAAGCTGCAAAAAAGAGTGGCAGACCCACGCTTTGAGAGGTGCAATGTGATAGGGAACATTGCGGGGGTGTCTCGGATCAAAGATGATGTAATGCTAAACAAGCCAATCTTCATGGGGGCCGCCATATTGGACCTTTCAAAGCTGTTGATGTTCCGTTTCCACTATGACGTGATTCGTCAACGCTACGGCAACAAGGCAAGGTTATTGTTTACCGATACCGACTCCCTATGCTACCACATCGAGACCCCGGATGTATATGCGGACATGGGGCAAATGGCAGAGCACTTCGACACAAGCGACTACCCCTCAGAACACCCGCTCTTCTCGAGCATGAACAAGAAGGTGGTGGGGAAATTCAAGGACGAAACAAACGGTGTGCCTATCAGCGAGTTTGTGGGCCTCAAGTCGAAGATGTACTGTTTTACGGTGGGGGAGTCAACCAAGCGGACGGCAAAGGGGATCAAAAAAGCGGTGGCGCAGCGGGACCTCATGATGGAACAATACAAAGCAGCTTTGGATGGTACGGCATGTACGGTGAAGCAGACGATGATCCAGTCTAGAAACCACAGAATTTGCACAGTTAGTGCGACTAAAAGCGCCTTGAGCGCCTACGACGACAAGCGATGGATCTGCGATGACGGAGTGACCACACGGGCCCATGGTCACTACCTAAACAGCTGCGGCAGCGTTCATGGCGCGTAGACGTGCAGCTCGCTGTGCTTGGGAGAGCTGGGCGGTATTAAGCTGACCGAGACCATCCTTAGTCACGCCGGGCTTTGGAAGCACGCGGCGCCCGCGCTCATCTTTGATAAATTTCCGGAGATATTCCCGACGTTTGCGGCTCAACACTTTCCGCGCTTCAGCCAACTTTTCCATGAGCGCCGGGATATCTAATTGTCCGACAGGCTTGTTGTGAGCACCGAGCAAACCCGATATGTTGGTCACACCAAGCAAAGAGTTGTCTATTTTTGCGTTGAAGGGTCGAGGTCCAGCGCCCGAAATGAAGTCCTTTATTACGCTGAGGCGGACCAAATCCTCCCGCACGCTTGCGTCAATGGCGTTTGATGCTTCAAGGCCATGACCATGATCCACTCGTCCCAATACCTCTTCTGTATAAAACTCGTCGAAGCGAAAGTCATTACCGTGCCGCAGACCAGCATCGAGCAACAAACGAACTAGCTCAATCAACCCGTTGGCACTTCTCGCGCGCCTCGCGCCGTCGGATACCCTAACTCGATTTCGAACGATCGCGGAGTCACGGCGGTGTCCAATATACACCATCGGGGCTAGGAGGGCGACGGTGGGGTTGGTTGTGGCAAGATCGCGGGCTGCTTGTGTGAGCATGTCAACCCGCACTTTGTACACGGTGACCCACAGCCATTCGGGCAGCCTGGCGTTGGCTGGCTTTTTTAGGAGAAACTGAATTTTGGTGTCCGCGCCGGCGGCTAGCTCGTGCGACTCTCTGATCGCCCGGTTGGTTCGACGTGGCAGCGATCGTCGGCCAAGCGATAAATATTGATCGAAGCGTCGGTCCGCCATGCCGGGGTCCTCTGCACGGTTGGTGAATTTGGCCTCCCACACGGTTCGCAAGGCATCTTGGGTGTCCGCATCTCCTTGGTCGTACTCTTCTGCGAATACCCGTACGGGGTCCTCAGCGGCCTCGATCCGCCCGCGGATCCGCGCCAAACGGATATTATTTTGCGTGGCCTGCATTTAGGCTTAATGTACACAAAATGTCATGCCGGCATGACAAAACTAGTAGTTATTACACAACAATAGTTTTTATTTGACCCGCGCCGTGTAAGTAAGCAGTACTGCCAACTCTGAAGCGTACGTTTGCACCATCTATGCGAACGGTCCGTGTCACTGATATTCTCATAATGACATCCGTGGTAAAATTAACGTTGATGCCCGAGTTAGTGTATGTATATTTCTTTTGCCCAAAATTACTCGTGTCCAAACTCTCTACAAATAAAAAACGTTCGATCTCTATGGACTTGTTTGGGGCTAATATCATAACCTCAATACGTGGGTCGCCAAATTGATCTGTTTCAAAGTAATCGTACATAGTTGTGGTGATATTTGTGAAGGAAACCAACCCGGCCGCTACTTGGACGGTCATCACCGATAATATTGGCAGACTTAACGCTTGCACCAATGTGTATTTGAATGTTGAGCTAAAGTTATCCAAGCGGGTGTCCACGCCTTCGGCAAAAGTCCGGGTGGCCGCGTCCTTGGTGTCCACGTACGTCCGGGTTGCCGTGTCTTTGGCGTTCACGTACGTCCTGGTGTCCGCGTCCTTGGTGTTCACGTACGTCCTGGTGCCAGCGTCGGTATCGTCCACATACTTCTTAGTGGCAGCGTCGGCGTCGGCTGTCGGTGCGCCAACTTGTTCGAGACGGATGCCGCGGAAATTAGCGCTCGTCTCCACTACGAGAGCTTCCGCCCTGAACACCAAGGCGGTCAAAGCCACGGTGAAGATGTGCTTCCAAGGCGTATCGGCAGTGCCTAAATCAAATAAATTCGGCCCGTTTGGGATAATATCGCCGCATTTCAAACTATTGCTGCCGATCGACAGCATCGTTGGCGTCACCAAGCTGAAATAGTTTGACCATCCGGGGCGTCCAGGCAGGTCAAACCACCGGGCGTTTTCCGCCACATAGGACCGCAGGAAGTGGTACGGAATGGCTTCGTCGTCGTAGTGCGGTGTGTTCCCCGACAGTCGCACCCGCTGAAAGTAGCCAAACAGGAAGCGCCTAAGGTCTTGACCCAGATTGTACGTAGAGTTCGCCGACGGCGTGAGCGAGTCGCTCAGCACGATGTCGAAGTTGGAGGCCTGTACGGGGTCCATGAACTGCCCGATGTCCGAATACGAAAACTTGGAGACCCACGCCGGCATGTCCGTCAACCCGCCCCACGACGTGGTGCCCGCCGGGCCCGCCGGGCCGACGATCGATTGGCCGTTTTGTCCGGGGAAGCCCCTCGGTCCCTGCTCTCCGGGCGCGCCCTCAACGTCGGCGACGGCATCGTCAACGTACTTTTTAGTCGCGGCATCGGCGTCTGCTATCGGGGCTGCGACGTTTGTGACGCGACGGCCGCCCGCGTTCACCCCCCGGTCGGCGAAGATCTCCTCGCCGTAGACACGCAGCCCGGAGGTGTGCACGCGCCGCCATCGGGCGTCGGAGGAGCCGAGGTCGAACACCGCCTGGCCGTTGGGAGCGAAATGGCCGCTTTTGAAGCTGGTCCCGCCTATAGTCACCGTGTCCGTGGTGCCGCCGAGGCTGAAATAGTTGGTCCAAGCGGGTCGCCCCTGGAGGTCCGCCCACGTCGCAGCCCCTGCGTCATCCGGCCTATCGGTAAGGTCGTTGTACGACCCGCTGAAAAAAGTGGGCTTGTTCAACACGTCCGCCCACTCCACGTCGCCACTTGCCAAGGACAAGTCGTTGTTGAACCCCGACAAGCTGATGCTCGCTTGGCTAGTGGTCACCCATGTTGGTTTTCCAGTCAAGTCGTTGTACGAGCCGCTGAAGAGTGCGGGCTTGTTCAACACGTCCGCCCACTCCACGTCGCTGATTGTGAGGGACAAGTCGTTGTTGAACCCCGACAAGCTGATGCTCGCTTGGCTAGTGGTCACCCATGTTGGTTTTCCAGTCAAGTCGTTGTACGAGCCGCTGAAGAGTGCGGGCTTGTTCAACACGTCCGCCCACTCCACGTCGCTGATTGTGAGGGACAAGTCGTTGTTGAACCCCGAGAGGTTGACGCTCGCTTGGCTAGTGGCAACCCATGTCGGTTTGTTCAACACGTCAGCCCATTCCACGTCATCGGCCGTCAAGGACAAGTCGTTGTTGAACCCCGAGAGGTTGACGTCCCCCTGGGTGCTTGTCACCCATGTCGGTTTGTCTGTCAAGTCGTTGAACGAGCCGGTAAAGAAGGTAGGCTTGTTCAACACGTCGGTCCACTCTACGTCGTCGGCCGTCAAGGACAAGTCGTTGTTGAAAGCCGAGAGGTTGACGTCCCCTTGGGTCCATGTCACCCACGTCGGCTTGTCTGTCAAGTCGTTGAACGAGCCGCTAAAGAAGGTGGGCTTGTTCAACACGTCCGTCCACTCCACATCGTCGGCCGTCAAGGACAAGTCGTTGTTGAACCCCGACAAGTTGACGCTCGATTGGGTCTCCGCCACCCATGTGGGCTTGTTGTTTATATCGGCCCACTCAGACGACCCGGGTGGGCCTTGGGCACCATCCTCTCCGTCTTGGCCGTCCTGTCCGTCCTGTCCGGGCGGGCCAGGTGGTCCGACTGACCCAGAGAGAGGTGGTTTGTCCGTCAAGTCGTTGTACGAGCCGGACGTTGCCACGGTGGCAAAGCTGGGGAGGTCACTTAAATCGTTGTATGACACCGTCACCGAATCGCCCTCCAACAAGACTCGGCGTGACGTGCCACCTGCATCGAGGACCGACACGGAATCCGCGAAGACGTTCACAAAATGCCCCTCGAGCCACGGGGTTGTCGTCGCGCCAATTTTCTGAAGGGGTGTGCCTGGCTCCAGCTCGTGTGGGATCATGTCGCCGTTCACGACGATGCCGTTGCTAAGGGTCGCCTCGTTGATTCGATCCAAGGAAACGGTTGTCGGGTGCTCGTATTCCACGAGTTCAAACGCATACTCGAGGATATCCTCCAAACTGAATTCGCCCTCAAGATCTAGAAAGCTTGTTAAAACGATGTTGGAAAGGCTGGGGACCGTAAGCTTGTCCACGGAAAAGTCCGTCTTCTCGGTTTTCGGAATGAATTCTTGTAAAGTGTTACTTAAGCTCGTGCCATCCAAATTTATGTCCTTGGCGAAAACAGTTTTCCATTCGTTCGTTTCGCTGCCGAGCGAGTGAATGGGCCCGAGCACCGGAACCGTCGTCGGTAAGAGTGACGCGCCCACGGATATGTCAGTATCAAACCCGATCGTTGTGATGTTATTGGTGCGGATGTTCGCCGCGCTGAAGTTGTTGGAAAATCCAGTCACCGTGTTTGTGAGCGTTGTTAGATCCGTAGTCAACCCCTCGATGTTCGAGTCTTGTTGGTCATTTTCCACCTCCTCCACTGTCACCCGGGCCGCTAGCTCCCGGTACAGGGATTCGATTTGGGTTAGGTTCACCTCCACCTCCCGACGGCCGTTGAGCTGAAGCGGCGCTGATGCTTGCCGAGATTGGTTCATCGCTATTTCTATTAAAGGCTATTTTTAGTGTCGCCGTGAACCGTCCACCGTTGAGATCCAACGTTCGACCGTCATCATCACTTAGGCGAATGCTCACGTAGCTTAAATATCGGTTGTACACATCCACGAACGCGTCGGAGCTAAAGTGATCAATTTCATTGAATTGTGCGGAGCTGGGAATCTTCGCCAGGATGTCGCCAACACGCCGCGTCCGGGGGTCGCGGTTTTGAGTTAATAAGTTACTATGCACGAAAACGCTGCTAGTCCGCGTCAAGTCCACGATACGACTAGCGGTGAGCAAGAGCTCTCCTTCAACGATTTGTGCGGAGTCCCCAACGGACAAACCTAGTAACCGCGTGCACGTGGTACCTTCCCCGATCACAACATGGTGATCCGCGTTTTCCGTTCCACGCATCGACAGCCTATTTGTGTTCTCGTCGTAACTCGCCACGTACTCATCGAGTCGTCCATCGTTTAGAAATGCAACGATATCATCGATCGACCGGTTGCCGCGGGGGAGCTTGATGGTGACCGGCTGCCCCGGAATCTCACCACCGTCGTCATATTTAAGAACCAGCGTGTCATTCCCCTCGAAGATGCTATAATATGTGTGCGGGAGCCACGCGTTCAGCAACCTAACCTGCAGCGTGTGGCCTAAGGGTACGGTGATAGGGTCAAGCAGAGAAAACACGTGTGTACCGTCATCGAGCGTCGCGTCGGCGTATGCCGTATCTAAGTACAATTGTTGCAACATGGTTAAACAATATCGAAGAAAAACTGGGGGGCATAACTAGATGCTTTGGATTGTTTCACCTTTTCCCGCTTTTCAGCCTTTGCCGTTCTGGCGCGTTGAAGAGCGGCTTTCATCTTTTCACTCGCTACTCGTTTAGTTTTTGCAGGCCTGGGCTCCGGATTAAGGTCCTCGTCTGCCTTTGGATTGATCTTGCCGGCCGAAACCTCTCCACCAGCCACATCGCTCCCCCCAACATCGCTAAGTACCTCAGTAACGGCGTGCTCTGAACCGTCTCCGTCACTGTCGTCGCCGCGTTCGAGATGGCTTCGTCCCATATCATTTATTTCTGCACTAGAAAATAAATAGAGCGATGACGGCTACTTCCTCTCTACTTGAGTCTATCGAGTCGGAGGTAGTTCACGGTGAAGCGGTTTCGTCCGTGGCTGCGAGTACGCCCGCCCCGATAGATCCCCATTTGCTTGCTCAAAACTCGAACTATGGAAGCGTTGCTTGGTGGAAAGAAAACTACGACGGGTTTGGGTTCAGCGATGAGCAATACCGTGTGTTAGAGGCTGTAACATGGGGGGTGTCTCCAAAAGAAATCAGACGATACTACAAAAGGAAGAACGTAAAATGCGGCTCATCATCGAAAAAAGATCGACATTCACAGTGAAACCTCCGGCCTTTCTGTGTGACAAGAAAATTCACGACCAAGTGGTCGACCCCTTACCAAATCGCCCATTTTTCATGGCAATTATCGGATCTGCGGGGACGGGTAAGACCTCCATGCTCGTCAACTTACTGTCAAGCAAGCAAGCGTACCGCAAGGCCTTTCATCACGTCCACGTTGTTATGCCACCACACAGCGTGGCGAGTTTGAAGCGTAACATCTTCAAGAACCACGACAGGATGTATGACGAATTGGATATTGGTACATTGGAAGGAATCCGAGAGGCGGTGAAGCAATCGGCCGAGCAAGAGAAAAATAGTTTGCTGGTCCTCGACGACGTGACCGCGTCATTAAAGGACAATGAAATCCAGCACAGCATTCGCGATTTAATATACAATAGACGTCACTACAGGCTCAGCATAATAATACTCATTCAATCTTACAATGCAATGCCATTGGGCATCCGCAAGACCTTGTCGCATTTTCTCATGTATAAGCCGCGGAACAAGAAGGAAACGACGGCGATATTCGAGGAGCTCATAGCATTACCCCGGGAAGAGGCGGACGAGGTTATGCGCTTCGTGTTTGATCGACCCTACGCCTTCATGTTTGCCGACACTGGTACCGGGGACATTTATAAGAATTTCGATCGTATAGGTAAACACGATGCCGCGACGGAAAACCAAAACCTCGAAACAGACGGCGGGTAAGAAAACGACACGCAAGCAACTCCCTCCCCCAAGACCTCGCAGGAGATTTGTTAACCGCAACCAAAACGTACGAGTGAACGTCGTACAAACCGTCTCAAATGGCGGACCCACTCCGGAAAATCAATCGGAGCCTTTCACACGGGGATGGACCATGGGAATTTCACCCCCACCCCCGATGCCGCCGCCGATCATTATTCAGCAGCCGATACCACCAAATTTACAACAACAAGACCCTTTTCAACACGCGAGAGAACCTATTACCCACGTCAAAAGAGAGCTGCCACATTCCATACCCGTGCCCGAGCCCCCGGCGATGGAGGCGACAAACCCGTCTTCGTCGGGTGGAGAGCCCTTCGCGAACTGGGGACGTTCTTTGGAACAACAAGTCGCCGAGAATCAGATCGTAACAACAAAGGAACTTCTAAAATTAGCTAAGGAATTGGGCGTCAAAATCAGTCCCGGACAAAAGAAGTCTGGCAAAGAAGCATTGGCCCGGTATATCGATGGAGAATTGGCAAAAGGGAAGATGGAAAAAGGAAAATCTCCTATGTAAGGTGGAAGGATAGGCGAGAATCGAGGAAAAACACACGCGAAACATTAAAATCTGAGCATATATCAAACACGCAAAATGAAACTTGGACGCTTTATCGGCGAAAAGCTTCATAGTCTACGCAGTCTCGGGCAAAAAGTGGCTCACGGCGTTCACTCCGTCGGCAGCAAGCTCGGTGGGTGGATGCTTTCCGCGGCTGCCCCGGTTGCCGCATTCAACCCTGTTTTGGGTGCTGGTTTAGCATCGGCAGGTGCGATAGCTAGCGGGATCGGCGGATTAGCCGGAGGTGTTGAAGGAGCTCTGAATACGGGGACAGTCAATCTTGACAGCATGAAGGGGCACGTAGGGGCTATACGATCGGCGTACGGACAAATGCGACGTCCCGGCTCAAAACTCGAGAGAGGCTAGCATTTTTTTCTGACACGATACTATAAATAACACAATGCAGAACGAAAGCCGCAGCTCTCTCAGTGACTCGTTCGTGTACGGGAACAAGCCCAAAGCTGCACCCGCCACCAAATCGAGAGTTCATATATTCCCGGAAAATGGAACTTCCGGGTTCAATCCTTTGACGGTAACTCGTCCCGGGTGTTTTGTATCCCGCTGATGAGCGCTGTCGTCGGGAGCATGCAGCAAAAGTACCTCCCGGTAGGTGCGATGGCTCGAACTCATCTCACATTGGAGCTAACCCTTGGAGATCAGGAGAAAATCCAGAATGCTAATCGTCTATGGGCGGTAAAGGACGTGGAGTACGTGGCGGAAATGATTCATCTCGATCCGATGGTCGACCGGGAACTCTTGGCGGTGAACAGTGGTGGTATTGTCGTGCCCTTTAGCACTTACTCTCAGCACCGTTGGATTGCTAGTAATGGGTCGGGATCGATGTCGATGGCCTTTTCTTCACCGTATAAATCGTTAAAGACCCTCATTGCAATGTTCCGGAAGGACGAGACGAGTTATGCCGCTAAGCCATACGTGTCGAAGCGTGCCAATCCAATCGGCGACATCGGAAGGTACCAGTTCACGATCAACGGCGTCCTCACTCCATCGAAGCCTGTGGAGAGCAACTCGGAGGCATGGGCCGAGGTCATGAAAGCATTTCACGCTTACGGTGCGATCGATCACATCGGGAAGCTCACAGTCACCGATTGGACAGCTGGAGAGGGGAAGTACCTCATCGGGTGTGATCTAGAGAGTCAGAGCCACAAAAGCATGTTTGCGCAGAATGGGGTAGACGTTTCGACATCTGTATCTCACCTCACTGTTCAATTCAACGCGCAGCTCACATCAAGTCTTACTGTCGACGTATTTTCCCACTATGACAGCTTCATTGTAATCGGGGCCGACGGGCTCGTGAACGTGGCGTACTAAACATTTTATTCCATACTAGCAAATGGTCGCGGGTCGCAGAATCGTCGTTAGCACCCAAGAGCGGTTGAGCGGAGAGAAATACGCCTTCACCGTCCGCACGCCCGCTTTTCAGAACGGTAGCGGCTTCCAAGGTCAACCCCATGTTCGCTTCGCGCTGGAGTGGTGCACACCGATCACCGGCTTCACAGGTGTGGAGCCCGACCCCCTTTCGATCATGTTGTGCTCCCCGTCGATCCGACAATCAAATTCCTATAAGACCTGGGATCCCGCTAACAACGACTCAATCCTAGCTCTTTTGCAGTCTTGGCGCGGCGGCAATGTCTTTGGCGAAATGGCGGATTCGTCGTACGTCCAAAGCAACACGTGCGCTGGAATATGCGACGGCTCGCGGTTGGTACGCGGGGATATGTCTTTCTACATCCTTCAGGGCCCGACGAAGCTTAGAACCAGTGTGCTTCCATGGACTCCTACTTTTGTTAACGAATACACCTTCAGCCTCGTTTTCTGGGTGGAAGAGCCCGAGCGTAGCTTGTCCCCGCCCTTTTTCCACGTATGGATGAGTGTCCGCGGACCAAACGAAAGGGTCCCCGTCGACTTCCGCTCTTTCCGTATGGACCGAAACGACGGCACAAGGTGGCAGGTCGCGGTCTCGCATTGCTCGTTGATTCACCTCTACGGCGCGCAAGCGTACGGGCTCGCAATCACTAGCAGAACCTTCGTCGACGACCCGTACCAAGGCCTAAGCGTCCTTGGATTTCTCCCGGGATCACGCGCGCAAGACGCGTTGAGCTACGTGGGTCAAAAGCTCAGCCTTAAAGGTGTGAACGAAGACACTGTGGGGATTCCGATCCGGCGGCCGCTAGATAACGTGGGTGAGATCGACATTCAACTTCGGACTGCGACGCAATTTACGGAGCTTGGCAATGGCGAGTCCACGGCGTTTGTAATTTGTCTAACGTTCTACCAAATAAGAGACGAATAATGACCTTCCGCCATACGCTCGGAACGGCGAAGTTCCCTGGAAATGTTTTGCGCCCGGGGCTACACGAGGGCTTTGTGGAAATCTTCGAGCCGCAATCAGAAACCAGCGGCATCTTCGACGTCGATGAGGACGATTCAGCCCCGGAACTGGCGGAGAGCTCTATAGAGGTCACCCCCGCCGACGCCTTCAGTGTCACCATCACGCTTTCTTTCTTCGACACGTAGTAACACACAATGCCGCTTATCCAAACAAACCTGCGGCTGTCGGACACCAATAGGCCTGACGTAACCACTTACCTCCCGCCATGGAACTACCTACTAGGCTTTACCACGAGCATCCGACAAAATAGCATCGGGAACACGGTGGAGGATGCCCGGATGCTTACAATGATTGACGTGAGTGGACTTGACATCAGACCCGGCACAGTTTTTCTTAGGTGAAAACAAAAAAATGAGTGACAGTGACATTGCCGTTCAAGTGGATAATCCTTTGCTAGAGAAGTGGCGTACGCATGCGAAAAGACTTAAGCGCATGCACCAAGCCGCGCACTCCCTCTTCAAGGGTCGTGCGGATTTGTCTCTCTTCACGACGGTGGCGCTCAGCCTCGGAGTCGGTTGCTTGAACCTCACGTACGGCATCGGGCAGCCTTCGGCTACCACCGGGGTACCCGCGATCGTTAGCGGTTGTTTGTCCCTACTCAGCGGGTCCGTGACGGCCTTGAACAGCGGGCTTGAGTGGCCGAACAAAGCGGAGCGCCACGACAACTACGCATCACGGTTCGGGGAAGTGGTTCGGGACATCAACACCGAATGTACCTTGCGTCGCCTGCAAGATGCCGAGTACGCATCGGAGGGAGATTTCATCCGCCACATGTCAACGGAGATGAACCGGCTTGAGGAGAACGCACCGAATATTCCCGAGTGCATTGAAAAATCTTACTCTACCTCAAAATGAGTGGTGTCACCGAGGTACGGCTTTACCGAAACACCGTCGACGAAGTTCCGGCGGAGTACACCAACGTCACCGCGGCGGTGCTCAACTCGTCGACGAAAAACCACGCGACCGGCGTCAAACGGTACTTGGATGGCGTCGCGACGGTGAGCGGGCTCGAGGGCGGGACCCACTACTTTTGGGTGGAGCTCATTGATGCCCGCGGCAACACGGCGGGGCCGCAGCCGGTCGGAGACGTGCGTATCCGCCATGAAATCCTCGACACGAAAATAGTGGAGCACGGAAACAACATAGTCGCCGAGGGCGATATGATATTATTCAACGGGTCAAATTCCTACGCGAGATTCGCCGATATCGGTGAAGAGGGGGTAGACTACGGCGAGTACGTACGGTCCGGAACATGGTCGATGACGTTCTGGATCAAACCGCTAGTCGACACATCCCAAGAGATGCGATTTCTAGTGTTAAGGAGTGGCTCCTTTCTTTGGCTTTCGAACAAAGGTTTGTTTAACTCAATCTTCGGCGATACACAATTCAACCTTACAAAAAACATGTGGCATTTCTTCGTCTTATCGGTGGAGAATCACCAGTGGACTATGCACACAAGAATTAACGGTTCCGGTATCACATCCACGTATTTAGGAGAGTGGGACATCTCGTCCCTAGAATCGAACAAGATGTTCATCGGCGTGAACAACGGTGGGACGACATTGCCCTATGGAGGCTATGAGTTTTGGTGGGACGGATACGCGAGGAAAGTTACAATTGACAACCGCCCGCTGACCGGGGAAGAGGTAACGGCGATTTATAACGCGACAAACCCTAATGTCTAAATTCCTTAAAATATAATTTACAGGAAAATGATATATATCACTTTGAAAAGGTCGTTGTTGTAATTCTAAAAAATGTCCCCGTAATTCTCCAGCAAAGCTTCGGGATGGGGGGTTGCGCCCCCCCTCGACGCAAGGAGACGCTTCGAGTGGCTCATTGAAAATAAGCGCCGAGGGGGGGCGCAAACCCCCAGCTGAGGATTACCGGATGATTCGGGGTGTTTCGGGTAAGCAGGGAAACAACCTTAAATTGGCTGAACATCCTCGAAATGTCCCCATAATCAGGAGAATTGATTAATTCTCCGAAGTTTTGGGAAATAACGAGGAAAACCAGCTCAAATTAAAAATGTCCCCGTACCGCCCTTTCTTCCAACACACAACGATATATTAACTTCCGTACCACCTGACGGTACCTTGCTTATTTTTAGTGTAGCTATTCTACAGGAGAGTACGGGTACCAGCAGCGATACCTTACCTGTACGGACTTCGTGCATGCAATATCATGACGCATCAGCTACTACTGATGCAGGACATTCATCAGATGATACGGGTACATACATACAAATACTTTGGTCTGTTAAAATTTCGTGTTGTCTGCGTCATGTGTCCGTCATGCTACACAATATTTAAGTAAAGTGTTCCTACAGTGACATGACGTCCCGAGGGTTTCATATTTTCCGATGAGACGGACAGGTGGCAGATATTAACATTTTTGATCCGAAACGTCGCCGTACCGGGAAATTAGCAGTACTCAATGCATATATAGATTTGTGATTGCTGTATTTAAAATCATCCAACACCCGCGGCTGACATGGTAAAGTACTGGAAAATATACATATACGGGATTAATTCACTTTCGGCGCCCACCCGCCGGCTACTCCTTTTTTTGGCGCGAAGCGACGGGCCGATTCTCACCGGGCACGTTACAGCTTGATAATATACGTACTTTGGTATCTGCGTCTACAGTACTGCAGTAAATACATGCCTGTACCTTGAGCAGTATGCGAAAGTGATTATGCGCGATGTATGAAGATACGGTGTGCCGGTACATCACAACAGTACTTGCTGCTGTGCTTCCAGCCTGTTTCCCGCCTCAGCTAACCCGAAGCTGCTTTAGTCGCTAATTTGAAACTGAGGAGCCAGGCCGTCTTTGCCCCGAGGACTAATCCCGTTCCGCACATACACACCCTCTCTGTCCCTCGGCAGCGCACACAAGCTATCACTTCACTTCGACCAACACACGGAACACACCGAGCGTGCCGCTTGGGATACCTCTTCAGCTTTATAAGACTTTCTTGGTGTGAAATATTTCCCTGACCTTTGAGTTGCTCGGGCAGCACCACAGCACACGACCCGTGCTGACGTTCGTCGAGCCATCCGACGGGCGTACGGAGCATAATAGATCGAACGAACCGGCACGTCCGGACAAATATTACTGCACAATCTCGAGTTGACTGCTGTGCAATGACGGCACCGTGCAACGGCACACACGAGGAGACTCTTGACCCGGCTACCTCGCCTCCTGTGGCTGACAAGGGTGGACGGCGCACCATTTCACGCCCGACTTCGCCGCCTAACGGCCAGGTCAGCGCAAGTCCAAATCAGGCGGTGTCCGGACGCCCAGCGATGTCCCTTCCTCTGCTAGATATCACCAACGCGGCAGCATCCTTGGCGGCGGAACAGCGCGGAACAGCCCGATGCTCGCCCACATCCGGCTTGGCTTCACAGGAGGCGTCCAAGTCCGAGATCAGCAGCACTGCGGGTAGTAGCGCAGGGACCTCCCCGCGGCTCGCGCTGACCGCGCCGCCCGCCACCCCCACGTCCGCGCCGCCCTCTACCGTTACGGATGAGTCCGGACACTGCTGCGGCGGCGATATCAGTCCGCGTCAGCGCGCGCGCGAGGGGCTAGCCGAGCTCGGCATCGAGTGCGATTGGGAAGAGAGCGACCAGTTTTACATGTACGTGTACAAGGTGATGCTCTGCCCCAAGAAATACAGCCACGAGTGGAGCGCCTGCCCTTTTGCTCACAAGGGAGAGCGCGCGACTCGACGCGACCCTCGCCACATTTTCTACTCGGCCACAAGTTGTCCGGACTTCAAGTCCGGACCGTGCCCTCGAGGCGACCACTGCCCCTACTCTCACGGCGTCTTCGAGGCCTGCCTCCATCCGGAACGCTACCGCACGCAGCTGTGCAATAGCGGTCACAACTGCAAGCGCTCTGTTTGTTTCTTCGCGCACACCCTCCCCGAGCTCAGGACGCCAACCTGCCAACCTGTGCCCCCTCAGTCAGCAGCCCCCACCCCTCCACCACCTCAGCCCCAGCCTCACGCCGCTGGTCTCTTCCAGCAGCAGCATGACCTGTTGGCGCAGCTGCTGGCCCTCAATAATACCCAAACACAGCCGGCTCAACCCCGCCTCATGTCCTCTCCTCCTTCCTCCACCAACAATATTCAGGAGCTAGCGGCGCGGATGCTGCTGGGGAAGACTGGCCGGGAGGAGCCCCCGCAGGCGACCCAGGAGGACTTGCTCCGTGCTCAGCTGGCGCAGTACCAGCAGACAATGAGTATAATGTCATCATTGCTTGCTGGTGGCGGCGGCTCGGTACCCAACAACCAGCACTCTCACCACCATCAGCAGCCGCAGGCGCCTCCCGTCATGGGCTCGAGGGGAGGAGTGGCTGAGCTCCTGGCTCAGCTTCAGAACCAGAACCAGCATATGTTTCCCGTGATGCATCAGCAGCCTACCTTTTCGTCAGCCATGGCGTCGTCATCATCGTCGAAGGCGTCTTCGAAGTATGACGTGGAGAAGCTGGTTGTTGATTTCGAGTCTGGTGTGAATATGACCAACCTCTCGCCTCGCACCCCCTTTGAAGCCCCCAACGTCAGCCCTGCTTCCAACAGCGGCCCCAGCTCCCACGCCTCTCTGCTGGGCCAGCAGCAGGCGCGCCAGGCGCCGGTATACTCTACACCCGCACCAACGCCTCGAACAAACTATCGTCTGTTTCCTGATGACTTCCACTACGAGGACCGTCTGCCGGCCAACCTCATGGAGAGTCTGTGAAGTCATGGCATGAAGACTACGTCTCTATCCTATCAGTTCTGTCTCCAGGCAGTGCAGGACAAAAAATGTGTACAGTAAACACCGCTCCCCCTATTCTGATCCATTTGTTAGGGATTGTGCTTGTTTTGGGGGCGTCAGCTGGTGCCGTTCGGCGTTGCAGTGGCCTTTCTGGTCAATGTGGCGTCGGAGGAGTGCAGCCGCCCCCTCACGGCACCTGTGTATACCCCCTCCCATCCTTCTCCATCCCCTTCCTCCTCTCATAGAGTCCTTATTTGCTTTCTAGGTTATCTCTTGTAGTCAAACCTGTTCCTCTGTGTGCATTCTACCACCGGGTAGATGGCAGCACAACTGCGAAATTCATGTGATGCTGCAATTCATGTAATATTGGGTTTTCACCACACAACCAACAGCACCGCTCGACTGTGCCAAGCACTGACCTGCATGTGCAATTTGTCACGGTCATGACTTTCATATTTCTTATTATTCACGGTCATGACTTTCATGGTTCTTAACTCTGATGTATGTAAAAAACTCATCGCTGAAGGTTGCGTGGAGTATACTTATCTGCCACACTAGCTTCAGGTAGGTATTACGGACGCGATGCGGCTCTTGGTATTAAATGTCTTTGGCTTTGAAATGTGTGACACTACCTTGGCGCCTCCCTCAACCGTGCCTTTGATTCCATCACCCTTCAGTCACTCTTGCACTCCAGTCCCCTCTTTCCCCCCTGTCAACCTTCTTTCAGTGCTTCTTCTAATCGAATTCTCTATTATTATCCATTATCTGTATACACACAACGTTCAATAAGCATCGTTTACTTGTATTAATGGTAGGATTCAGATTGTCATGTTACCCCAATTGGCTTATTCTTTCTAATACTGTAATGATGCGTCCATTAATGATACAGCATATCGATATTTAGAGAAACATGTTTGCCGTTGCCTTGCTCCTGGTACGGGTACATGCAGGCAGTCCAGCTTCCTCCATCCCTGCTGAAAACTGATTAATACGTTTTATTGAAAGTACTGTCTGACTAAAATGTTCGGTCTATACATACTTTCCTTAGAGCCAAGAATAAATGTCTAAAGTAGCCGATGTCATGAAGTGATAGCGAGACGATGACAAACAGCGCGTGAGGGCACTGTGAGAAGGCATTCCAGACGACAGCCGTGCCGTGCCGAGCCCCCTCCTCGTCTGGCTGCCCGTCGATAGTAAGAGCCGACAAGAGTCTGGCGGTACTCGTGCATAATAATGATGAACGCGAGCCACGCGTGGCTGCAGTCCTCGATGGAAACACACACAACAAATCGCCGGAAGAGACGAGGGAATGAGCTCATGGTTAAAAAAGCAAAGGGCGGGGGCCATGACAAATACACGCGAGTGGCTGACGCTGGCACTCAGTTTTTCGAGAGGCGGCCCAGTCAGCGCAACACAAGGAAGGATCACGTGTGTTCCATCGTCACATCGCGACCATTCGGTCGTAGTTCCGCCTGTGCTGCGTGTTTTAGTCACCAGCTCAGCCCCGGAGGTACAGCAGACACCTGTACCTGCGCCTCTGACGAAGCTCCACCTCACGAGCACGGGCCGTGGCGTTGCGAGACGAATACTAATTAATACCATAGACTGTCCAATTGTCGTACATCCCCAATGATTGAACCACTCCAATACACAATCACTGTGCTGCTTTTAAGAAAATGTCATTTATATTTTTCTATAATAAAAGATCCAATGCATCTACGCCAATACTAATTGAAGGGAAACCAATAGTAGTAAATCTGTTTCTTTAGAAAATTGGGTGAATTGGGTTGCGAATAAAATAGCTGAAGACAGCCAATGATTTCAGCATGAAAAAAAAATTATCAAAGCCATTCAGAATAAAATTTACACATTCTGCTCAAATCAAAGACGTTTGAATGCTCTATGCCAGCCGGCCATGCGGAAGTTGATGATAAAAAGATAGCTCCACCCCCAAGAGCTCACACCTAAAAACAATGCATGGAATCGTCAGGTCTTTTGTTCATCTTAATATAGTTGAGACAGGGTATGGTACCGAGTTTTTTCAGAAATTGAAAGTCAGTTGACAGAGCTCATATCATAAAAGGCACAAGCAGGGCAGCTAGTGGTGCGAGTAGGTACGCGCACACCCCCACCCCCTCCATCACCCAACCACGGGTTCATGAACCCGATGCAAACTTCCATATACACAAACACATGCCCACATATCACGAGGGGGTATGGTCCTTGAGTAAAGGGCAGAACAGGAAGCGCGGACTCGGAAAAGAAATAATTGGGAATGAAAGGGAGTGGGATGTGGTTCATATATCTAATAACAAAATGAATAGTATCGAAAAAGAATGTTAATGAAGGCAGTGCGATCGCATGGATGCAGAATAAACACAGGTATACGTGGGTGTGATGAGCACGGCGGAATGATGTGCGTACTGCCACAAAAGGCAAGCAAAAGCGGCGACGTGGTGTGCCAAAAACCCAGCATGCACGTGGGTGTCATCGCGGCACAGTATACATTGTAAGTAAGAATCATTAGCCGGTCATTTACGAGGTTATGTTAATAAGCCTACGTTGTGTCCTTCGAAGCCGCCGTCGTCAAGACGACGTGCGTCGATAGCACCGTGCCCTTCGAAAACCTAACGTGCCTGTACTATCGCTACGGGACTCTATACTGGGATCAAGGGTGCGACGACCGTTGATGAGCGCCACCGGCCGACGCGGGCTTACTACCCGTCGACGGGGCGGACTTTCCGGAGTTTGGCGTGCTGAAGGGCTTCACGCCGCGCGAAGTCCGACGCTCGTCCCCCATCGTCATCTCCAGCGCCGTCAGCTGCACCGCCTGCTTCATCATCCTCATTTCGTGGTGGAACGCCGCCATTCTATCCTCGATATCGCTCAGTTTCTTCGCGTACGCGGCGTCCCCCTCGCCCGCCGCGGCTGAGGTCGTCGGGTGAGCGAGCACGGGCGGCAACGGCGCATTCCGTCTGGAGCAACAAATCAGCAGGGACAATGTGTCAAAAACAAATAAAACGAAAATACTCGCCGAGTCGAGGCTCTTTCATCATTCCCTCGACTCGATTTTATCGAGAGTGCAGCTGGTTTAGTCTGATGTTCATTCACATTGCTGGCGTTGCCTATCCTTGCTTTACCGATATAGTATTGAAACCTTTTCTGTTTCCAGTTCATCCCACAAATGCACTATCTCGACTGCTCAAATGAAAAGGATCGGACATAAAGACAACACATATTTTTTCTTTACCATCGTTGGTCAAACAATCGTCGGCGAAAAAATATCATTGTAATTTATCTTACGCTGTCTTAAGAATAAAATAGTGCGAATAAGGTACATAAGAATATAACATATAATTTCCACGATGGTGCAAATTTAGCCAACCTGCCTTAGTTATGTCAATCTGATTCACTGCAAATGCAAAATGACCGAAATCTTGCGCCGTTGCGATGCATTTTACCGCCTTCCTAATGATTCATCTCCTCCCTTCTCTGCCATTGATTCATCACATGCTCACCGACGGTGCACAATTCTCCAATTTCAAACATTTTCAGCAAAATGTCCAAAGGCATTTTAAGCCCTATCTTCCTAAAAAATAATGAGATGGTTCGCTCGCCCAAAGGGTTTCATGCGGCCGCACCTGATGTCGAGCGTCCGCCCCTCTTCACGCCCCGACCAACCCTCATCTTCCGCTCTTCGAAAGGACGCCGTGGCCGTTCCCGCGCTGCCCCTCTCCCCTTCACCGGCACAATCATAACGGGACGACCGCACAAAGCATCGTCAACGACGTCAGCATATCAACGTTCATTGATCAAACAACTACGGCAAAACTTGGACAGCACGGAAAGGATGGGGGAAGGGGTACCTTCTGCCTCTTCTCGGTCGTCCTCAGCGTCCTCGAGCAACGATTTCCCGCTGGGTGCTCTCGAAGCAGCTCTGGAACTCAGGGTGGCGGACATCGTGGGGCGTCTGTCGTGCGTTGGGCGAAGAAATGAAGGAGGGAGGGTAAGGAGCGAGGGGAGTGGGGTGTCAGCAATACAGTGCCATTAACGGTCACACGCCACACATTGACTGCAGTTATTTCTGCACCTGTGACCTGTGATATTTTGAAGAACAATAATGCATGTTCCACGAACATTTCTCACACTCTTTCAAAACATAAAAACCGATTCGTCAAACGAGCTCACATGTGAACATGTCACAACATTTCCACTTTGGGAATTTTCCAGATTTTCTAGGCTCAAAAGCAAAAGAGACGTGTCACAAGTACATGCTTACATTTGCCCAATACACATTTCGTTGTGAATACAATTTCTGAAAATATCTTGCGTAACAGAAAATTCATATGACACACACTGTACAGAATAATTGTTTCACTCGAGGCATAGACAGAGAAAGGGGGGCGAGTGCATTAAAACCAGAGCAAAACCTGCTCAGTAGTAATGCGTGCAACTTGAACGCCAAAACGGCCAACAAAAATGTGCAAACGATGGAAACACCCCATCTTGAGTTCACCGCATGCCTCGCGAATCAGCGCCGCGCTATCGGCCCTTGCAACTGCAATCAGGATATTAGGCTAATAACGGTAGGGTAAGTAAAATAGGCCCATCACATGTCTGAAGAAATCACTTAAGATAAATTCGACATGGTGCCCGGCGTGCTGTTGTTCCGCCGACGACATAATGCTACACGAATCGGTGAAAAATAAAGATTTACGTCGTAGCGTCAGAGGAAGCCGAGCCGAGTAAAAGGCAGCCACACCATTTCCGACAACGTCGTGATTCGCAAGACATTCACGTAAGTACCATGCGCTCATTCATGGTTGACCGAGACCCCCGATCGTGTAATTCATGGCAAAAGCATCGGTGCGAACAAATGTGTGATGTTAACGGCTTCCGTACTTTATGTGTTATCTCCTTTTTTATATATTCATTGCTGCTGATATTTTCACATTCATTTATAATTTCGATTCACGCTCACACTGCCTCAGCTTTCAACATTCTATTTGACGGGTTTTACTGCGCTGCACTGCTGCGAATTGCAAGCGAGTTGCTGTTGGCATATTTTGTAAAAGGGGGGCGGGGTACGCACAGTCTGGCTGAGCTCTGCGACAGCGGCTCGACAGCGCTGCCCCGAGCCGCCATGCTCCTGGATTTGGATAAAGCGGCGGGCGCGGCGTCGTCCGCAGGCTGGATACCGGTGACGAGATCGCTCATAAAGGAGCTCAGCAGGTCAGCCTTCCGCGCCTCCTCCTCCTGTCGCCGCCGCATGTACTTTCGCCAAGCGCGCTGGATAATCGTCGCGCATCGGTTGTACCGCAGTTTTTCGAGGTCGGAAACCTGTGATTCAAGTTTGACGCACCGACAACGACACGCATAGTCCGTGTGAATCACTTCGGACGACAAAGAAGGAAGTGACGGCCAGTTTTTTTTAAGAAAATAGCTAGTCCACAGCCAATATTTCCGTTTGGTATCCTTATGTGATTTCGAATCTGCTTCATTCGTTTGGTATCCTTCATCGATGTTCCTCGTGGGTTCGAGCGAATACCGTACTAGCGCGCTCGGAAAACGACGCGTCCTCATTGACAGTAGAAACGCACACCGCCAGTGAGCTGGCAGCGAGTCAAGTCAAAAGCACCGGATTCGCTTGTATACAGTCCCCCGCCCAACGATCACGATCTCAACACATCCGGTGACAACTGGCGCTGCGGTCCCTCGAGCACCTGTCGCCGTATGCAGCAAAAGTGAACCCATAATTTGGGAACATGCTATCTCGTCGCGGCCGAGTAGCACTGATATGAAAATACTTCCCAATAAAGCAGTCATCAGTAAGAGCGTAACTGAAACGCCGCTCATTTTCGGCATCCCCTTTAACCTTGGCTTCAAAGTATGTGAGCAGGCACATGAAATAAATCTATCTTGCGACACGCCCCACCCATTTACGTTAAGATAGTGGCAAACTAAACTTCGCGACAGAGTTAAATACAACTGAACTAACGTCGCCTTCGAGACAGCGGATGCCGCGCTTCACACAAATATATATAGCACAAGATCGTCGCCTCGTCACTGAGCGTGAAAGAGGCGAACGCGACTATTCGACGTCGAGCTGCTATTTTCGGAATGCCTTTCGCTCGAGAAACAACACGAGGCCGGGATGAAGAAGGAAAGGAGGTGTCTCACCATGATGAACATTCTCAGCTTGCGCTCGTAGAATTGAACACGCCGGTGCGCCGCGTCTGACTTGAGGAAAGAAGAGGTAGCGCGGTTGGGGAGTGCCGCAGGCTCCAGGATACTGTCGTACGACGAAAACTGGCTACGGTCCTCCCCGCTCA
Organism: Tetraselmis chui; assembly: GCA_026401115.1. NCBI lineage: Eukaryota > Viridiplantae > Chlorophyta > Chlorodendrophyceae > Chlorodendrales > Chlorodendraceae > Tetraselmis > Tetraselmis chui. The sequence goes on along the minus strand of JAPMLY010002290.1, from coordinate 12,533 downwards.
CATCCAGTGTCTCCTCCGCGGCGGATCGGCTGTAGCTCTGGTGCAGGAGCGAGCAGGGGAAAAAGGGGGTTGGGGAGGGTAAGAGGACGACAATACTCCAGCTGTTCATTTCTACGGCAGACTTTCGATAAACGAGGATACATACGAATTTGAAACCGTGCCGAATCAATCTTCAAAAGTCGGGAAATACGGTTGTCACGCTACGATCGGCAACCGAGAAACCCACGAGAGAAACCCCCAAAAGCGCCGAAACGCAACGTAGCGTAACGTGGGATGTCAGGTGCGCGTTGAATCTCATTGATCAGGGCTTCATTTGTGGCGGTGACGTTTAGAAATGCGTACATTTGTGGGGGGAAAAATCGAACCAGACACGCACACACACACACACACACACACACACACACACACACACACACACACACACACGCAAGCCAGACATATGTTTTTACAGCATAAAACACTGTATAAGCACGAAACACGCGCAGAACCAAGGCTCATCGCCGTAGGCGGCAACAACGCATTCCGTGGTTCACGCATCGACACAGTCACAGGTCACCCATGGGACGCATGAAAAACCGGATGCGGCTCATAGTTTTCTTATTCCGACAGGGACAGCACTCGGTAGACATATCGTCCCCAGGGCTTGGGCAGATGGGCTTGCATTAGTGTTGTAGACGTTAAAAGAGCATGTTGCATATATGTCGTGTGCAGATATTCTAGTCGCAAGAAATACAATACGAACCACCGAATAAAGAAGATTAAATCAGTATTATCATTTAGATCGAATTCTCTCATAGTCACAGTCAACCAAGATAATAATGATATCACAATCATATGTTTGCTGAACATCGCATAACAAAGCCACAACGACAGGGATTGAAAGATGAAGTGTTACTGGCGAAGTTGTTGATGGGCACCAAAACAGACGAGAGGGAAGGTTGCGCACCCGCATGACCTGCAACTCCTTCTGCTCCTCCTGCAAGTTGCGGTACGCCTGACAATAAGCCATCACCTCCTCATGGAACAGCGCCCTGATGGCCGCCTTCCGAAACTGCACCTCCGACTCCGGAAAGTTCTCCAGCAGCTCCTGTGCGCACCCAATGCACCAGCCGCCAGAAGCAGAAAGAGGAAACATTCCACAAATGAATAACGAGCATAAACCTTTCCATGGTCCGTCATTGAAAACATTGATTGCAATTATCTGTCGAAGCTCGGCAATCAGCATTGCAAGCGAGCAGGGAAATGTCTCGGAGCGTAAAAGCAGAATTCAACCTGAGAATGTATTTTCTTGGCGACAGTTTAGGGTGACTTGGAACTTCTTTTCCCATTTATTACACACGTAGCCCGTTCCCGACCTAAATTTAGGTCTTACCTAACCCTAAATAATAAAATACTAAGTTACGTTGCAGTGTTCAATGTGGTTTTCAAACCGCTCCCACATTGGAGCCAAGAAAACACAATTCCAAAACATTATGGCACCGTTAATTCCCTTTACAGCATCTCTTTTGTGCGGATGGGTATAAATATGCAAAACGAAGAGGTAAGTAGCCCCTTTATATGACATAGTATGCTCCCCTTCACGCAACACAAGATGCAAAATTGCGCGTAAGAGAGGATCACAACTAATTGATAATGCATACATGTACTCGCGTCGCCAACACACTAACTCTATGGATAAAATATAGCACACAAATGCGGGATGCAAAAGTATGTTTCGAGCTATGCGTAATCTAGTTCCGCAGCCAGTGTGTACTGAGGTGGGGGTGGTGCGCACCATGAAGGCGTCGTAGGTGATGTAGGTGACGTCGGTGAAGGTGAGGGAGCGGACGGTGAAGGAGGCCTCGCCCATTTTGTAGAGGGACTCCTCCCCAAACACCTTCCCCGTCGTGAACAGCCGCCCGCGGCCCACCGCGATGCCGCGCTTGACGATGTAAAGGTGGTCCAGTCGCTCGCCCACTTCCACGATCGTCTCAGCCGGAGGAAATACCACGTGGTTCATGTGTAAAGCCACCTGCGATTAAAACAAAGATATTCTCAAAAAACACAATGATGTTTTACGCCATTGATACTCAGATCAAATACGAAGGAAAGGCTTCAATTTTTTATGCGCATACATAATTTGTTTACATTCCTGCCCCCAAAACGCGCTTTAGATCGACGCATTTGATGGAAATCATGTGCATTAATTTTCATCTGTGGTTTTGTGCTCTCTGGATACTTTGTGGAATTGCAGTTTGTGACAATAATCTCGAAGAGAAGTGCATTTATGGGCATTGGAGTACTATTGTATTTCGCATTTTTCACTATCTATTGATAAAGGAAACCTGACACATCCTTCATTATTTGGCTTGGCGTCCGTTTCTTGCTTTGTAATGCAATTTACTGACATGATAGTTCACAAAAAATGAAAAAAAAATGAAATCGAAAGTACGCAAAAATAAGGCCATGTGAGGCTATCCAGTTGGGCAAGAGGGTCAGCGTAGTCTTGTGAGATAGGCAATCGTCAACCTTTTCTGTGTGGGCCGCAATCATTGAAACGGGTTGGTATGGGATGGGACTGTCTCACCTGAGTGATGAACACTGGCTCACATTTCTTGAAGTGTGGCACGTTGGCTATCCAGCTCCCATTCACAAACATGGCAACGTCGCTGCGGAGGGCGGGCGACATGGCCTGCAATCAAATGTTAAGAGAGGGTGTCAGGCATATCTCAGACAAAAACACCGCACCGGCTATACACCAACAAAAAATGTATTGATATTTTTTTTGCTGAAAGGGTTGTTTCCATTTCCGAGAATACTCAAAATAAACTTATTTTGGTAGGCGACTCACAGCGAAACAAATAATGACCTAGTTTGTCTCTGACCGTGCCCATGTCCAGGATGCTAGGGTATTCAGGGTTTAAAAGGGTTTATGGTTTAAACCACGATGTAAAGAGCCTTGTCCAATCAGGTGGAAGGAGTCCACAGATAATGGCTAAACCTACCCCCCTCCCGCCTGCTGGGCCAAAATATTTCATTGTTTTTTGTATTCTTCTAAATATTTACAAACTATCCTACTACATCAATTTGCTAAAATGCGTGTGTGTGTGTGTGTGTGTGTGTGTGTGTGTGTGTGTGTGTGTGTGTGTGTGTGTGTGTGTGTGTGTGTGTGTGTGTGTGTGTGTGTGTATGTCTGTCTGTCGGTGTGTCCCCTTATCATTAGCTCGATTGGATATTATCACTACAAATGTGATATTTATTATTTGGAAGAAACATCGACTTGGGGTATTGCGCACTTATTGGGATAAGGATGAGGATTCGTCTTTAACTACTGCGCATCGCTACGATGGGTACAGGAGCAGTATTTGTGTGATTACAAAAATACAGAGTGAGACACACAGAATGTGTGCATAATTACAAAAAATACATTATGAGAGAGAAGAAAGTGTGTGTGTGTGTGTGTGTGTGTGTGTGTGTGTGTGTGTGTGTGTGTGTGTGTGTGTGTGTGTGTGTGTATGATGTGTGTGAGAGTGAGTGAGTGAGCGTGTGTGTGTGTGAGTGAGTGAGCGTGTGTGTGTGTGTGTGTGTGTGTGTGTGTGTGTGTGTGTGAAACAAGTATCACGACTATGGGCCTCCATGGATTATCTTACTGATTACAAAAACACATAGTGAGAGACATAAGGTTCGTCTGTACATGATTACAAAAAATACAACGAACGACAGGCACAAAGAACCACGGGCCACTCGTATATTATATTTTTGTAAATATTCACAAACCTATATATTTACATAGTTTTGTAAACAAATCACAAACATGCGCCAGCTGCCGTTACACGGCGAAGTGAGAGGTGGGCGACACGTGCTCAACGCCACTCACCTGAAGCAGCTGGTTGTAGCCCTGCACATCGATGGAGTTGTTGCAGCGGTACGTAAAGTATTCACGCAGCTTGATGCGCAGCGTCTGCGGGAGCTTGCTCAGCTCCATGAAATTGTTGAGGCCGTCCATGGTGGAGTAAAAGGCGTTCTTCTTCGCGTCTCGTGTCGACACGATGCCACTCACCGCGCCGATGATGTATCCGTAGGCAAATGCGCCCATCAGCATTGCCAGAATCACAAACACCCGCTCCGGCGTCGTCACGGGCAGGACGTCGCCGTAGCCAATGGTGGAGACGGTCATGACGGACCAGTAGAGCGAGCCAATGTAGAGGTCGAAGGGCGCAAGCTCCATTACGGTTACGCCGAAAAATATCTGGTGGGTGCGCGAAAGGGTGAAGCAGGGGAGCAGGGAAGGCGGAGAATGGGGGAGGGTTTAGTGCACGGAGGCTGGGTAGACGAATAGTTACTGATGAGTTAAGAGATACCCACTACTTACCAAACCCCACACGAGCAACATGATGACCGAACACGAACCCCACACGACAAGCAGCAGCGGCCGATTTAGGACGAAAGTGAATTGTCAACAAGCAATTTGACTGAATCCAGGAAACAAGTCTGGAGTGTCTTCCAAATGTATTATTTCCCATAACAACTGCTTGGAAAATACCACCCGAGCCATTTCTGTCTCTGTTGCTCTCTATTCTGGAATCTATTGTATTTCGTTAGCATAATATAGCGAGATCCGGCGGTCTACCCACGACGCAGCGCTGTGGAGCCTCGGCGGCCTGTGTCTCCACGCAAGGGTGCGCGTAAGTGCTTGCTTCCGCTCGAACGTGTGTCTATACGTGGGAAAGAGAGGGTGAAAGAGCGCGCGCGTGTGTGTGTGTGTGTGTGTGTGTGTGTGTGTGTGTGTGTGTGTGTGTGTGTGTGTGTGTGTGTGTGTGTGTGCGTGTGTGTGTGCGTGTATGCATGTGTGACCTTCTGAGTTTGTATGTGAAGTTTCGAAATTTAAGGCGGCCACGGGTGGGTGCGCACCTCCACCCAGTTGTCTGCTCTATTCCGCTCTATTACGACGACAAGACTCCACGCGCAGGCAATCCAGTGCGCAAACAGGATAGCATACAGAATGTACTTCAGCAGCTGCAGAAGGCTGAAGTCCAGAGAAATGAGCCACGTCATGCGGTGAGGGATGCGCGTGCTTTTCAGCAGCCGTCCTACTCGAAGCAACCGTAGCAGTCGAAGCGTTCCCTCAACACCCATCGCCTACTCCAACAATACCGTCGACAAGGGGCAACAGTGTTAAGTCAGACTCCAGCGAGAGAAGGATGCGGACCTTAAGTTCTACTGCTGCTGCTGCTATGCGGCTACATGTGTGTATGTGTGTGCGTGTGTGTGTGTGTGTGTGTGTGTGTGTGTGTGTGTGTGTGTGTGTGTGTGCGCGCTTGTATGCTCAACAAGGAAAGCATGGGATTGTTCTCTATGGAAGGTGGGGATGGTCGCACCAGATCACCATTTCGCCATAGGAAGTACATAATGAGGTCGTAAGGAATGCATGTAAGGAAATCGAAGGTGAACCAGCCCCTGCAAAGGAAACGAAGAAGGATGCTGAGGAATTGTGTTGGGAGCAGATGTGTAAGGAAGAATGGAGATCGGTGAGATACAAACCTTAGGTATTTTCTTCGAATCTTCGGGAGCTCAAACACCCACAGACCGCTCTTGGTGTCAAAGTAGGCGAGATTGAAGACGAGGATTAGGTCGAGGATGTAAATGAAGTCGGCGTGGCGGTTGAACCAAAACTCTAACCCCAGTCCCACGCCATCCCAGTCATGCCCCACCTGCCCCACAAATTTCAGCAAGCAGCGGCCCACATCAGCCAAAAGGAACCTCCATCGTGGCGACCGATTGGAGGACGGCAGGGATGAGGAGAAGAGCATTGACTTTGAAGGGAGGAAGAGAGATTGGGCACCTGGTAGGGCGTGATGAGCCCAATGACTACGTTGGTCATCATAAGCCACATGTCCCACACCATCAGGATACTGCTTTCGGGGTTAATGGCGCGCGGCCGTCGGTGTGCTCTGCCCTCCCGAGGCACGCAGAACCCCAAGTTGAGCAGGTTGTCTACAGCGCGAGTATGGGGCCGGGTGGGGCGTGGGGGCGGGGGAGGGTGTGATCAGAGTCGCCAGGCCTCTCAAGGTATGATATAATGCAGGTGAAACGTGAGCTGAGCAGTCTGGTAAGCCGTAAAACGCGGATGTGGTTTGTTAGTTTGATATACTTACTCAATTTAGAATGGCGTGCGTATTGAGGCAATGCCATGGGGCATCGTTCAGCTCACCTGTGGTCCTGTTTGCCCGGTTGGATAAAACCTCATTGCTGGGCTGGCGCACCATGAACCTGGTGAGCGACCTGGTGACTTTTTTCATCGACTCGAATTTGGACTTGAAGCGTGCCTTTTGACACTGGGAGCACAGGGGACGGGTCAGGTCCCCAGCTGCAACATCTGTAATGCCGGTGCACAAAGATCCAAGGGAAGGAGGGAAGGGAGGGGCGAAATGATAGATTGATTCGTGCGTGCTGCAGATGGGAAAAGGGAGAGGGGGAAGCGGTTTTGGGTGCACGCCTACCCTTGGTTTTCCAGCGACCCGCGTAGACGCCTTCGTTGGTTCCAAGAGCTCCTTTGAGTCATGAAGCAAGCCGTGTTTAAGGATCAGAGGGACTCGTCAAGCAAGCTGTAAGCCACTCTAGCAGTTAATTATGAAAAGACATGCGATTGTGGGCACTTGCACTAACCTTGGAAGGGCTGCCTTCGTCGCTGATGCTAGAGTGCAGCTCTTCGTCGGTGCCTGTGGTGTTGAGTGACAATCAGTGAATAGCAGCTCCGTCTCCTGAAGACAAAACTGCTGGCCACGGGCGTGTATCGCTCCAAAGGGAAAGGAATGCCTAATGCGTCCATATTACAAGCCCATGCGTTGTTGGTTGATGATTATGATGCTTTGCCTACCTGCAAACGACACTCTAGACTTGTGCGACATGTTGGAGGTGGCGTTGCTTGTGGTGAGCAGCATCTCCACCTCCTGATTGCTCCTGGGTTCTGGATGCACTGCTGCCCCGAATGCAATGCTCCTCGCCCGCTTTTGCACGGGCGCCCCCACGCCCGGGGCTGCTGCCCCGCCGCTGGAGCTTGCTTCATCCGCCCGCCTGAGATCCCATTCAGCGGACCAGCACACTCATGCCACGCACCACAACCAGCCCACATAGCGTGCAACATTCAGCAGGGTACCTGCCATAAGCATGGGGAGATACAACAGCATGCAGGTGGGGAGTTCATGAAGGAGTGAAACGCACTGTGAGCTTTGTTTCAGCGCTGGTCGCAGTGCGGGCTTCGCTGTGGACCTGAGCCCCCCCAACGTATCAGATCCACCCTGACCAGCATATCCATGAACACACCACACAGGTCACGCATTCACTTGACTATGCGTGCTGCAGGGTAGAGGTCGAGGGGGGTGGGTGCGTTGGTGCCGTGAAAACTTGTAAATAAGACGTGTCAGTGGTGCCTAACCTCGCTAATCTGTATCTCAGACGCCTGGCTGGGGCCGGCCTGAGCCCCAGCCACGCCATCAGGCATACTGCCTTCGACAACCAGGGCTGCTAAACCCGGCGCCGGACAGTCCTACTTATACTCCCCTTGCATCTCTTCTTGTTCGGGTGTGCCCTTGTGGCCTCGGCCTCCTTCACGCATGCACGGATGCGCAAAGGACGACACGTGACTCGCCTTCCGGCCGCGCCTGATTTCGACAAGAGCCACCCAAAAGCCTGTCAGCAAATCGACTGTTGCCAGGCAACCGTAGCCTGCCACGATCAGGTGCTCATACACGCGGGCTGTGCGCGCAGAGTACTCACTGCGGATGTTCTCCGCGACACGGAACGCGATTAGTTAGTACAGGTCTTACATATGCGTTATTGCACTGCTGCCGAGAAAAAAAAATCGTTAGCGACTACAGGGCCGCGCCCAGCGAGTATAAGAACGTCGCAACTCGTATACGTGTCGGGTAGCTAAAGTAGTGGCGGCAAGGGTAGAATTCGACAGCAACGGGTTCCTCTCGATGTTGCGGGGGACGGCAGACGAAATTATTCAAGGAGGAACGACGACGACGATGCCACCTTCACTGCTCAGGCCGCTCAGAACGCGCATGTCCGAGGTGAGCGCGGGAAACTGCTTCGTTTCACGTTATTGTTAATTTGGCACTGGTCATCGTACAAGCACTCGTTTAGAAAAAATGATTTTTATTATTCAATATATCAGAGTATAATATTTCATAATGATATTTAATTCTTTTAAGTAGATTTATTTTAATTTTATTCAATTTAATAATAATATTTTATTCTACTGCATTATCTCCATACCGGTACTCGTCACAATCTGCTGTATATGACGGGTACCGGGATGGCAATACTACGCACAAGGCTAGTACCTGTACACTTCCATATACTATTTAAAGTACTATTTATGCCTCGCTGGTACCAATATAATACTCGTACCGTAAGGTACTGTAGAGACATCCCGATATAAATACAAATACTGTACACAGTTTAAGGCCGGTTCTTATATGAACTTAGCCACCATCCGCGAAACCATATAAATACAGATGATGGAATTTGATTACAAGAGGAACAACATAGCGCGGGATGATGATCACATCGCGCTGCTGTATATCACGAATTATTGTGTCCTCGCGCGCGGTGACGTGGGTGATGGCACCATCGTGAGTTCGTGACTCGGACTCCACGAGTAGTATGTGCTCAAAGGAGCGAAGCCGCAACTCACACCGCCCAGGCCCCAAAACCTACACCTTCCACATTGTCCATCATCTCTCAGCATGCTGGTACGCTTTGTTGCCTGCTCCCACTGTGATCGGACAGACTATCGGCACTCTTGCTGTTCTACTTCGCCAGGACAGTACTAAAGAGGAGAGCAGCCGTTCCGACTTCCCTTCCTCACTTCTTATTTATTGTCTCCACAAGCCGAACCGTTGTGGCCCGCTTCTCCCGAGCCCCCCCCCCCCAAATACTCAGCAGACCAGAACATGTTTCCATGGTATGCGCTAATATTTATATCCAAAGCCGCGATCAGTCACGATCACACGTCACAGGCGGGGTAGGGTGGAAAGGCCGGACGGGGCTCTTGTAACAGCACCGCACTCCCGCGCGCGTTGAGTACAGCTGCCTGCGCAGTGACAACTCCTTCTTATAACACAAACCGCTGTCTGTCATTTCGCTACGTCTCGAGCACGGTTAAGGGATTCGAGGGCAGCCGCGCACTGGTTTCCGTCTCCAGTGTGCTGCCCCTGATTTTTTCGGTCACCCACTGCACTGTTGCTTCTCTCGTGCGCGTGCTCGCTGTCGCCTACTGTTACCTCTCACACCTGCTTTCACACCCTCAACCCGCCCTGATTAATCCCACTTACGAGAATTTTCAAGAGTTTCTTCCTGTGTTAAGTTATTTATCATTACGCCCATCTCTTCATACATGTGTCTCGTCCAGCAGCTCACCCCTTGCACGCCAGCCCCCCCTCAGCCCAACTATTGTCACAGACTTGGCCAACTGACTTGTCTCCTCCCACCTCCTCACTCAATGTGAATGCAGGGTGGCAGTGAATAGGCAAGCAGGCTAAAAGCACATAGAGTCATCATACACACTGGTCATACACCGCCACCGGGAGTCGTGCTTCACAGGACAGGGGTGCGCGGTAGGGAGCAGGTGCAGGTGCAGCGCTGTGTCATACAGCATGGCCAGCTGCGCTCCCTGCCACGGCAGCCGATACAATCTGTTGCCCATCTCTCCTTCTTCCAAAAGATGGTCTCCTGCTGTGCCATCACGGCCACCGGTGAAGGTAATCCCCCGAACAGCCCCTCGACTCGCTCCTCATTCTTCCCCACGCGACGGAAAGCCGATAGGAGAGTAGTGCTCTACGGGGACGAGGCTGGGTGCTGAGGGGAGCGCATGGCAGGTCCGTAGGTGTGTGTGTATCGTCCACACGGCCGTGCTCTGGGGTGGGGGCCGCCGGCAGGGCGGCCAGGTAACGTATGTCGCGTGACCCCACGCAATGACTCGGATGACGACGAGGGGATCGTCCTGCCGGTTCAGAATAGTAAAAGCAGCACCAACACCAACATACCCTCAACGCTGTCTACCTCCCAAGATTGGGGCGACTCCCCCGGCAAGGCAGAGAATTGGGACTACGATAACAAGCGGGACTGGAAAGGTGCGCCAGCTGCTTGTCACGTATTTGCCCTCACTGAGCGGCTTTGCTCTCCTGCATCGCCTATGAGCTCACTGACACCCTCACATTTCTTCCCTATGTGGGTTCAGGGATTTCCCTTCTGGTGGGGCTGGGGCTGATGTGTGTCTATGGTGCACGGCTGGCGTTCCAAGGCATCATGGGTAAGGAGGCTTTCTCTCCTATATCGCACGTCCCCCTTTCTCCCCTGCCCTTGGAAGCGTGGAAACGCATAGATGGTGCGCCCTGATAACGAGTATCCTTATAACCCTCCTTATACGCACATGGGGTGTTTTGTGGCTGTTCAGGGTTTCTGCCTGCCACGCGGAGCTTCCCAAATCCTCCATCCAACTCAACAACAACGGCAGTAACTGCAGACCCCCCCGCCGTGCCTGCTGAGCCAGAGGGCGAGCGGCGCGTTGCACTGGAGCCTGAGGTGTGTTGTACCGGAACGGTGGTTAGTACAGGCTGCACGTTCCGTAAATGTGTGGGAACGGGTGCATGTGCGTCTGACTGCGTGCATCTGTGTGTGCGTGTGCGTGTGTGTGTGTGTGTGTGTGTGTGTGTGTGTGTGTGTGTGTGAGAGAGAGAGAGAGAGAGTGTGTGTGTGTGTGTGTGTGTGTGTGTGTGTGTGTGTGTGTGAAGGTGTGTGTACTTGCGGCGGAGCTTGATTTTGAGGCCGCTAGGAAATGATCTATGGTACTCAATCTGTTGTGATAGGAGCTTTTTGGGCGCGACGACGACTGGCAGGCAGAAGAGGGGAAAGTGTCTCGGTCTGCCTCGACTGCAACGGGGGTGTCTGGCCTGAAGCAGGATGGTGTGGCGTCACATCCCGCAGCCCCAAGCGCGGAATATTTGGAGGGGAGCAGCTGGCTGGACAATGGTAGAGCCCCCCCCCCCCCCCCCCCCCCCCCCCCCCCCCCCCCCCCCCCTGAAAATGAATTAAGTAAGTATATAGCTATTAAAAAACACTCACGAACGTACACATACACACACATACACACACGCGCACATACTCTCTCTCTCTCTCACACACACACACACACACACACACACACACACACACACACACACACGCACACACAGACTCACCCACACACGCATAAACCCACACAGACACATACATACACACCCAGACACGCACGTGCGCGTACGCACAAACTTTGATATACCCAGTCACCTACTAGAAATCTGTTGCTCAAGATTACGTTGAACGTGGAGTGGATGTGTATTGGGACTGGCCTGTATCTGTAGGGATGGACGCTGAGGTGTGGGACGCTGAGGACGCACCCACGTACGACGCGCTGGGGGAAGAAGATGGGGAGCAGGCAGTGCAGGAACAGGGCAAGGGCGAGAAAGGGGAGGCAGATTTTGTCAGGTCAGGTCCATATGAGGTAGAAAAGGACACGGCAGACTCGACTACAACTGCTGCGGAGCCGCCTGCCACGGTATCGGCGCAGGCGGCTACCAAGTTGGGCGTGGAGAAATCACGAGAGGGGGTTGAGGATGTGGAAGGGGAGTCAGGAGGGGGTGGAGAGCAGGTGAAGGTGGAGATGACGGAGGCGGTGAAAGACGAAGTGAAGGATGATGTGAAGGTGGAGGGGGGGGCGATATCATGGGCAGCTGAGAAAGAGGGAGATGAGAGGCAGCGAGGTGAGGATAGCGGGAAGGGCGAGACGGAAGCAAGAGGGAGGTCTACCGTAGGCGAGGCGGAGATGGATGAGCCTCCGCAGCAGCGCGACGGCGACGAGGGGGTCTCATCCGCATCCGCCATGCTGGAGCTGCCTCCTTATCAGTACAACCCTTTGCCGATCGAGCAGCTGCCGTCAGTGGAGCTGCCGTCCACAGCTGTGGACGATGAAATGATCGATGCTCTGCCCAAGGAAAAGTCCCTCCAGGTAGACTCCCTTCCCTCCCAAATGACTTAAATATTACTGAAATACAATGCAAAACAATTATCATGTAGAAGACTGATACCCATTTTATTCCTTCTGGTAGACAAAGGCAAATGTTGATACACTTAGTTATGCTCGTTGATACAGCAAGTGCCTATAGCCCCATCTATCTGACTTAAGTTATGTGTATTACAATATAATATATTCGTGCTTGAGTCATTGTCCCTCTTTGCATCACTTTCATTATGTCATCCTCCCTCGACGCCGGTTGTGTATGACAGGCATTTTCGCAACGGTCCGCTCTCGCGCTTTCTGCTGCAACGGCCGCGAGTGAGGCGTCCAATCGGGCGGCGGCGTATGCAGCTGCTGCGTCAGCCGCTGCCTCCAAGGTATACAACCCTTTGATTTCATGCCAAAACATGCACACTCGACATTTCACACCCACACGATTGTAACACTTTCACACTAACACCCGCTCAGCCTCACACTGGTTCGCTTTTACGCT
>JAPMLY010002289.1:0-54152 GCA_026401115.1 Tetraselmis chui | reverse complement strand
GTGAGGGGGGGGGGGAGAAGGGGAGAGGGTGGGTGGACAAAAGGGGAGTGGAAAGGCTAATTGTGGAGAGAAGGGGAGAGGTAGAGCATGGAGAGGGAGATAGAGGGAAAGAGATATACATACATATATGACGCCCGCCGGTGGCGCAACGGCAGTGGCCCCGCATGGGGTGCGCTCGCAGGCCCGTCGGTACATGCCTCTACCTCCACGCGGTGGGCGCTCGTAACCTTGTAGCCGTACCATTCCTAGCACGGTAGGGGGCTAAAAGAAGTACCGGCACCTGCAATCCGCACTATCAACATTTGTCGGGAAGCCACGTACGGAGGGTTTTGGAAATCGTAATACCCGTACACCCACACTAAGATCTCCCGCTTTTCAGATATGTGTTTTTTTCGCGATTGAATACTCATAGCTACTCTCCCGATAAGGAGGTGGGGGCAGAATCAGAGAAATATTTTCGGCGAGCATGGTATGTGCGGATAAGCGGTTGGTGGAGGGTGTTGAAGTTGGCGGCGGACAGCCGGGATGCGGCGCCGGGGAAGGGCCCTCGCTGCATGCCGACTACTAGCCCGCTACGGTCGAGCCGACCCAAGGCGGGGCAGCACGACACCAGCGGCGAGGAGGACTGTCGCCACGATAGGAGCGGCGTGGTCCGGCGTCATCGATCCTGTGGATCAGCCGCCGCCGGAAAACTCTATACGGAGGGTTTTGCGAAAATGTTCGTACCCCGCGGCCCGAAGGTTCTAGCAACGGTGACCATGCCCTACCCCGCCGCTACCCACTATCGACCAGGGACTGGATCCGCCATTTTTTCGTTGGGTTCGGATCCATGAGTACTTGATTTTTTTGGATCCGGAACTAGTGAGTACCTCTAAAAAAGGGATCCGGATCCCGCGATTACCAGTGATTCTAGGGTTCGGACCCCGCGATTACCTGTGATTCTAGGGTTCGGACCCCGCGATTACCTACTGAACCTAGGGTTCCGACCCCGCGATTACCTGTGATTCTAGGGTTCGGACCCCGCGATTACCTGTGATTCTAGGGTCCGGATCCCGCGATTACCTGTGATTCTAGGGTCCGGATCCAGCGATTACCTGTGATTCTAGGGTTCGGATCCAGCGAGTACCTGTGTTTTTTATTCCGGAACCGAGTACATGAGTACTTCTAAATTTTTTGGTTCCGTTGGATTCGTTGGGTTCGCGATTCCAACAAGTACTCGAAGTACTCATGCAAATTGATACAAATTGCGCATTTTGGGGGAAGTTTGTACTGCAATTTGAATTTTTACATCTGTACTAGTTCTATGCGCCTGCTCATGCTTGGATCCCATACAATAGATACGTACAATTCACTTCCCATACTTTCTGCCCGCTGCACACATATTTAGTACTTTACAATCTATCCCATACAATTTAGCAAAGCTTTATTTGGTCCCTCCGGCAAGTGCCACAAGCAACGTATGTGAGTTTATAGCCCTCCGGCTCAAAAAAGACACTTGCCATCACAGGGAAACAGATTCCGATGCAGTACCATTTTTCACATATGATGTGACAAGTAATGCCAAATGGTATATCGCATGGCCAGTGCGAGTCCACCAAATGAACATTAAATGCACAAAATATGGATGAAAACAAGTTTAAGACAACCATTTCTTACAGTTTATATAGACTTGTGACAACCATATTCCTCGCGCATACGTAATTCAACAATAACATGAGACTAACAAGGCATCCTCTAGGCTATCTTCCTTGGCGTTCTTCTTGAACGCGTCATGCATTCGCCCCGCTTTGTTGAACAAACGCTCGCATGCAGCAGAGGTAGCAGGCATAGATAAGTACTGCCGCGCCATTAAAGCCAAGTCGGGGTACAGAGCTGCATGTGTTTTCCACCATGTCAACACACAAATGTCCTTGTCCGTTTCTTGGGGCAGCTCAAGGTAACGCTCTAAGTCATCCTTTTCCACGTGCTTGGCTGTAGAGGGCGTCACACGCCCAGTCAAATCCCCGGAAAGGAATGCAGTGAAAGACTTACTCTTCGACGACATCAATTGCTTGCCAAGCTCTGCAGCTTGCATGCTTGGATAAGCACCGCCTTCTGCCTCGCTCTCTTCCGGCTCTGTGCGCCACTGTTCTCCAAATTCTCTTCTTGCAGCCGCCAAAATTGTAGGCGCAAGATCTGGACGAATGCCATTGAAGTCCAGATTCTTAAACCTGCACAATTCACATTTTTAGTTAACATAGCAAATGCACAAGTAAATTTGCATACACACACACACACACAGGAACACGTAGAGAGCATACAAAATAGGTACACAAACGAACACCACACACACATACACACACATTCAGAAGTAGATGCACATACAAGCCTACACACACACAAGCAGATAAACACAAACACATCCATAACAACAATACAATACAATCACATCTATTTATCAACATTTAATATATTTATCAGGTATATAATAGAAACAAATGTGCAAAATTTAAACACATGCACACACAACCATTACAAGGTACTCACCGAATGTCCAGCAATGTCGCAATCCCTATCTTGATGTAATCGTTCTCCCTTATGTTTGTGAAAAAACGCTCAATGATTCCGGCCCGCAGACTCTCCCTTGCCTCCGCCATATGAGGCTCCATGTCCTCCGCTTCGATGGTGTACAAGTCCACATCCCTCCGCTCATCTTGCAATGAAACGGGCCTGTGTAACGACAGCTGCTCTAACAAAGTGCCTAACATAGGGTAAACAAGTGATATGGTAACATAGTCACCCTGCAGCAAATTCACAACTTGAGCCACTGGCCACAGGATCGCAGCTAGCTCTCGAATAGTCTCCCAATCCTCAGTGTTGATGGCGAAGTCCGAATACACCTTCCCATCGTCATTGGCAACGCAACCATTGGGTACCTAGTATAGAATTAATATCTCAGTGAATGAACAGTAATGCAACTTAACAATAATGCAATGAAAACACCGCAAGACAGTACTTACTTGTAACATATACTCGGTAATTGCTTCAGCGTTCTGCACAAACCACACAGCCTGAGGAAACAAGCCTAACCAACGAGTGGCTGACTTGGTACTTGGCTTACTTGTGGGAAGACCCATCCGAGTTTGAATCTCCGACAGCTTGGCAGCGCCCAAAGTGCTCCTAGAAAAGTGGGCACTCTGACCTTGCATTGCTCGGGAACAATCCTTGATGTGCGGCTCCTCCACGAACTTGTTGACACACAACTGAATGCCATGAGTAACACAGGTATGTCCATCCAATGCACCCCATCCTTTCTTCATGTTTGCTCCATTGTCGCACACCTAGGCAACCGTCAAACCATCTTCATTCAGAGACATACATAGCATGCAAAAACAAAAAGCCAAAATCTAAACTAACTCTTACCTTACTGAATATTGATTCATACACAGTGTCCACAGCTTCGACGCCTTCCAAGTCGTCTGCTTCGACAAGCTCTCCCACATTCACTCCAGCAAGTCTGCGCTTTGTCGTTTGCAAAATATTCTCACCTGTGTGGGAAACCTTTCCGTAGGGCTCGCAAATAACCAAGCGCTTCATAAGTTGCCACGATCCGTCGATCCAATGCACCATTACCGCCAACAATGAAACAGAATTCTCCCCCCAAATATCTCCAGATATGCACGGCTTCAATCCGTCTTGAAACAACCCGTTCATCATGACTCCTGTTTCAACAAGTGACTGAAACAAGCAAAATTAATTACCTTAGTTATTTTTAAAGGCAACACGCAGTCATACATTCAAATAAACCAACAGTAATTACCTTTTAAGCCAAGGACGCCATGCAACGCATTACCGTCTCACGACATGGACCGCTATATGCGCCTCCCGAAATAGCATACATCACATCCTTGAGCTCTGTGTCCGACTCCATGATCCCGAATGGCCGACATCGCTTGACCACCCAAACTGTTATCAACTCGTCAAGGTACTGTTTCCTTTTCGCAGAAATCTACGAATAGAGTCAACAACGAATGAAAGGCCAATAACATGCTATCATTAAGTCAATAACATGCTACTATACAATCACAATGGGACATGACTTACCTCGGCTTTGATCACGGTGGGGACAGAGACATCCCCAACTTGAATGTTTTCACAAGTAGCCAAGTCCTGTCTGTACTCACCTTTATGCCGACATCTGAGGTGCTTGATAAGATTTGAGGTCCCTCCGCTGTACTTGAGCTTGAGTTCCTTTGGACACAACTTACATACGACATACTTGACACCATTGGGGAACTTCTTTGGCTTCTGGAAATGATTCCAGCATTGAGCATTGTAGATCTTCTTCTTCGGCGGCGCCAAGTCGTCATCCACGATGACCTCTTCATCGCCTTCGTTATCTTCTTCGATGCCTTCTTCAACCTCGTTTGATGTTACAATGGCTTTAGCTTGCAGCCGGTTCTTCCTCTTCCTGCTTATCCGATTCGCCTCTCGATTTCGTGCCTCCTGCAGAAACACAATGCACCCATCGAAAGTTAGTAATGGAAACATGAAATTGTAGCGAAAGAACAGAAAGGAACACAAAGAACAGAAAAGCATCACAGAACAGCGATAACATAGTGTCGACAAGCCCAACTGCAACGCTACTACTATGGCTTCGATAGAGCACATAAACAAAGACGCAAATGTGCGGGCGGAGGCGGGGAGTGGGCGCCATGCGGCGCTACCGACCCTCACAGTGCAACAATATGCTTAACGATAAAGTAACCTTTTACGTGGGAAAGCAAAGAACAGAAAAGCATCACAGAACAGCGATAACAAAGTGTCGACAAGCTCAACTACAACGCTATTACTATGGCTTCGATAGAGCACATAACAGAGACGTAAAAGTGCGGGCGGAGGCGGGGAGTGGGCGCCATGCGGCGCTACCGACCCGCACAGTGCAACAATATGCTTAACGATAAAGTAACCTTTTACGTGGGAAAGCAAAGAACAGAAAAGCATCACAGAACAGCGATAACATAGTGTCGACAAGCTCAACTGCAACGCAATATGGCTTCGATAGTGCAAATAAACAGACATAAATGTGCGGGCGGAGGCGGGGAGGGGGCGCCATGCGGCGCTACCGAACATCACAACGCAGCTAACTCGGGGGTGACGGCAGAGCAGAGGGGGGGGGGGGGGAACTCTTGCTTACCTCTTCAACTTTCTCTTGCTCGTTGTGAAAATCTTCCAGCAGGGTGGACCAATTGGCTTGCCGCCTTACGTTGAGCTCGGTTTCTGAAGTGGCGGCTTCCTCCGGCAGTCCTTCCCACATAACTTTATACGTCAACATTCCACACCTTTTTCCTTGGCTAACAATTTTCTTAACTACATACTGCCCTTTATTACTATACGGATCTGCACATGTTTTTGACTGAGGTGTCCTAAACACCCTATCTGAATTCCAAACAAGCTCCTCTTCTGCACGTTGGATAGCCGTCGATGACAAGCTCTTCCCTGATCTAGACGGTCAACTACTTCCCGCTTGCCCCGCCATTGTTGCTAACTATGAAAGGATTGGATGTGGACGGGCAGATTATGGTGGATTTCAAGCGCGTACGCACCGTTTAAATAGCCTTTGGGTGGGCTACAATCGATTCAAGGCTGCGGAATGACAACAATCTGGGCTATTGAACCAATCCTAGACATACACCTCCGCAGATTTGCATTGCCAAATACCTCCCCAAAAAACAGCGTGTCACTTCGGGCAACCACAGAATCGTGAGATACTCGGAATCGTGAGTACTAATTGGGTATCACGATTCCACATCGTTTTGCGAGGATGAGGTACTCGCGATTACCGCGGATCCATTAAAGTACGATGAATACCGGATCCAACGATTACTTACAATAACTGGTACCGGAACCAACGATTACTTACAATAACTGGTACCGGAGCCAACGATTACTTACAATAACTGGTACCGGAACCAACGATTACCTACTGAACCTAGGGTTCGGATCCCGCGATTACCTGTGATTCTAGGGTTCGGACCCCGCGATTACCTACTGAACCTAGGGTTCGGACCCCGCGATTACCTACTGAACCTAGGGTTCGGACCCCGCGATTACCTGTGATTCTAGGGTCCGGACCCCGCGATTACCTGTGATTCTAGGGTCCGGACCCACGAGACCAAGTCCGAACCCGAGTAGTCTCGTGGATTCGCGGCTCCTTAGGATCCGGATCCAGTCCCTGCTATCGACATGCATACCTGCTAATTTTAGAGAGTGCGAGCCCGGGTAAGCGCGGAGGCTCACACTCGAAGTAAGTGTGCTCGACGGACGCGGGATCGATGGGTGGAGGGTACGGCCGCCGGCTGATTTTCTAGACATGTTCCCGGGTATCAACACTGAAATATCCGGAAATGGCCGGGAAAATATTTCAGCCCGGTGGCAGGAGCGCTAGCTTTTTCTGTGTGGTAATCTTGGTCTCCCCCACCCGCCCTCCAGGTGACGGGGGACCTCGACAAGGAGGAAAGTCTCGACGGGAGGAGCGGCCACGACCTTGGGGCGGAGCTTAATGAATGCAACGGCGGGATCGACGAGCGACCGCGTGAGGAGATATTTGCTAGCCTTTATCCTCCTTTCTCCGGCAAGACCGAAGTCACGCGGAAGCTAGATTAGGCTGGCCCGTCGACCCTCTCGAACGCCGATCGACCTAGGTTGGTGGGGACCCCGGGTCGGTGGGAGCCAGCCGAGCATCGTGAAGGTCGAGCAGCAGTTTCATTTTGCATTGTTGACAAGTTGATTTATTTTTACATATTTTTCATGAGGACAAAATTAATCTTGTTGCCATTACTTAGGCGGGGCAACGTGGTATGAAATGAAAACGATTTACAACAATATCAACAAATTGGACCGGCTGTTGTCTAATGGCCATCATGGCATCAGTTGCTCAGCCATTTAGAACACTTAAGGGCAAATATTGGGCCGGGTACTCTTCGACTTGGTACACCTATCGACACACCTACATGCATGTGCGCTAACGTTCTTCGGGGATTAAAAACTGTAAGCAGCCGCAGTAAGTGCCATAGTCCCCCCGCTTGAGAAGTAATTGAAATTGAAATTGAAATTGTTTACAACATGTACCGTATGCGCCGGTTTACAAGTTGTACCGTATACGCCAGTTGCTGTCTCTGGGCCCTCCTAATAGTGCCATTCAGGAGACTTACAAGTCAGGGCTAGACCGTTAACCGCCTAGTCCAACCTCTCCAAAGGGTGTTGGGGGTTTTTACTCCCCCCCCGAGGACGATGCGATGAGAGGTGGTGGCGGCGTACAATTAGGGGCGTGTGTAGGTGCACTGTGTGGAGGCGCGGCGAGTGGTTGTGCGGGATTTGATGCGGTCTATGAGTAGGAGATTTTGCAGCCATTGGACAGTGTGCGTGTGGAGTTGTGCAATGATGCGTGATATCTCCGGTGCACTTTCATCGTATGTCATTGTCACTGTCATCGTATGTCTCACAGAAGTGTTAGAGCTGTAGCCTAGCGACAGCTCTGTACCGAGTCAAACAGTTTATCGGTATGTCCGATCTAGACATGTACTAATCATATCTAGAGTAGCTTACAGTAGCTATCTGCAACTAATACGTATGCGGTATTACTTACAACACTCCCCCTGAAGGTAGCTACGGGATGAAGCGTTGCATTGGGTCTTGTCCTCCAAGGATCGCACTTCGGTGTCGTGCTAGTGCAGGTCCTGGGAGGGGTTTGGTGAGCATGTCAGCCACCATCTGGTCAGTGGGGAGGTACCTCAACTTGATGGTCCCTTGCTCCACGTGGTCTTTGAGAAAGTGCCACTTCAGGCCGATGTGTTTAGTCTTCTCGCTGACCAAGGCATTTTGGGAGTATGCAATGGCGCTTTGGTTGTCCTCCCAGATGGTGGTGGTTTCGGTGATGGGGGAGTCGAAGATTTCCCCCAGGAGTTGTCGGAGGTGGAGTCCCTCCTTGGTGGCGTCAGCTGCAGAGTAGTACTCGGCTTCACACGTGGATTGAGCCACACAAGTCTGTTGTTTGGACTTGTAACTGATTGGCCCGCGTCCGAGGGTGAAGAGATAGCCCGAGCGAGACTTGCGGGTGCTGCTGTCGTTGGCCCAATCAGCGTCGGCAAAGCCTGTGAGTTGGAGACTGTGGTCCATGCCCCCCCCCAACGTCAGGCGCATGTTGATGGTGCCATGGAGGTAGCGGAGGACCTTTTTCAGAGCCTGCAAGTGTGCCTCGGTGGGCGAGGCTTGGGCAGAGCCGAGGATGCTCAATGCCGTGGAGACATCGGGGCGTGTACAAACGGCGGCGTATTGAAGGCTGCCCAGGAGGCTTGGGTAGACGTCCTTGGCCACTCCTGTGAGAGAAGGCGAGTTCAAGTGTGTAAGGCCGGCGAGGAAGCCTGGGTCCATCGGAAGGGACGACGGCTTAGAGTCAGACATGCCGTATTTGGCGAGGATGTCGCGCAGGTACTTGGACTGGTCCAGCGAGATTGTGCGCGTGGAGCGATCGCGGGTAATGTGCATGCCGAGGAGTTGGGAGAGGTCGCCTAGGTCCTTGATTTTGAACCGTGCTCCGAGTTGGGCTTTGAACGATGCGAGCCAGGTGGCATCATTGCAGGCTGCGGGAATGTCATCGACGTACAGGGCGATCATGGCGAAGACGTGGCCGGCGCGGTAGATGTAGATGCACGGGTCGGAAACGCATTGTTGCCATCCATGGTCGACGAGCCACGCACGAAGTAGCATGTTGAACTCGCGGGGGGACTGCTTAAGGCCGTAGAGGCAACGCTTGAGGTGACAAACCTTGGACGTTCCATCGGTGAAGCCGAGGGGCTGGCGGATGTACACATCCTCCCGGATGGGGGCGTAGAGAAACGCTGTGTCGATGTCAAGTTGGCAGAGTTCAAGGTCGCGGGCGGCTGCAATGGTCAGGAAGAGACGCAGGCTGGCCATGCGGATGACCGGGGAGAAGGTCTCCGTGTAGTCCAGTCCAGCGCGTTGACTGCACCCCTTGGCGACGAACCGCGCTTTGAAGCGGGAGACGTCGCCGGCTGTATCCGACTTGACTTTAAAGATCCACATGCTGTTAACGACCATGCGGCCGGGGGGGAGGTCCACAAGGTCCCACGTGCCGTTGCTGATGAGGGAGGAATACTCCTGTTGCATAGCGGCTTGCCATTGGGGGGCTTGGGCGCTGTCCAGCGCAGCTCGGTAGGATTTTGGTTCCACACACTCTCGGGCGGAGAGGAGGGCGACGGCAGTAGGGGACGTGCCGGCAGGTGTGTGTGGGGGACCAGTGACAAGGTTGGGGACGTGAGGGTGCTCAAAGATGTCCTCTTGAGCTTTTCCTTGTTCAGGATCACAACACGCCGTGACGAGTGTGGGTGGGTAGTCGGACAGGTGGGCAACCATATCGCCGTAGCGAATGGGGTGGGAGCGGAGCCGAGCATGGCGAGGGGTTGGCGGGGGGGGCAGGGGTGTGGGTGATGTGAGGTCAATGGGGTGGGATAGGGGTGAGTCTGCGGGGACGTCGTCCGAAGAGTCGGTGATGGCCGAGTCGACGGAGGGTTGTGTGTCGAAGCCTGGGGTGTCTTCCTGAAAGACAACATGTACGGAAGTGGTGATGCGACGTGTTTCCGGATTGTAGACACGATACCCGGGTGCGTCAGGGGGATAGCCCACCATGACGCCGCGAAATGCTTTTTCACTGAGTTTCCGACGTTGTTTGTCGGGGACCTTGGCGAAAACGGCGCAGCCGAAGACGCGGAACTTGGAGGCGTTGGGCACTGACGACGTAAGGAGTGTGAGGGGGACGCCCCCATGAGGTCCGACCGAGCGACTATACGTGCGGTTGCGAAGGTACACAACTGTGCTGACAGCGCACGACCACATGGAGTTGGGAACGGCCATGTTGTGGAGCATCGCCGATGCATTGTCCCGGATGGTGCGCCAGGGACGTTCGGCCTTGCCGAGCATGTGGTGGGCGTATGGGGCAGAGAACTGTACCCCGACGCCGAGGTGTGCGCACATCTGGCGAGTGACAGCAGCTTCAAACACAGAGTCAGAGTCAAATTTGAGGACCGGTGCGAACGCGCCCGTCTGGGAGTGATGGCGGGCATGCAGGTGTTTGATGTCCAAGAGGATGGTTTCCAATTCCGAACATGCGTCGTCTTTAGACTTAAGGAACCGCACCCACATGTAGTTGGTGTGGTGGTCGATGACGAGCAAGCAGTAGCGGAGGCCATGTGGGGAGGGGACATTGACCGGGCCCCAGAGGTCAGCGGACAGGTTGAGGAGGGGGTGGGATGGCTTCGCGCAAGCGGCTGTGTTGCGTGGTGCAGCTGTGGCTTTGTGAAGGAGACAAGAGTCGCACGAAACTTTGGTTACAGCGCTAGTTAACACAGGGCTAGTCGGGACACCGTGAGTATGTTGGGCCTGAAGGCTTTGCATGTTGAGGTGGCCATATCGACGGTGCCATAGGACGGGATCACACTGGGCAGTAAGGGCAACCTGAGGTGAGGGGTCAAGTGCCGGCGGGGCGGATGGGCTGGAAGGGAGGGCCGGCTGGTGGGGAAGGAGGTAGAGACCGTTTCCGGACGGTTCTAGCATACCCATGCCTGTGGGTACCAAAAGCAAACCAGTGTCAGAGTTGGAGGGGAATATGAATTCACAACCGCTGTGAGTTTGCATCCAGCTGACACTAAGGAGTCTGCCGATACGCTGTGCTGAACGAGATGATAGGTCAGGGGTGTAGAGTGCATACACAGTGCGGTGAATTAGCTGGCCAGAGGCAAGTCTGACAGAAAGTCGCACTGAGCCACTGCCCTTAACGTCAACGCCGACACCGCCCACGCGAGAGGGAGTGGAGGGGGGCGTGAATTTCACGAAGTCATCTCGGAACGCAGTGAGGTTAATCGAGCAGGCGGAATCAACGACCCAAAACTTTGACAGATTACGACCCGGGGCGAGGGAAGAGGAGAATGCCACAGAGCTGAATGGGACACTCACCTCGTCGTCAGCGTCGTCATCAACGCAGTCCGCGAAGGTGGGTAGGCAATCGGTGTCATCGGCGGGGGCGTCGTCGGCAGGGACGTCGCTCAGCAGCGCAGCGTGAGCAGAGGGGGTGCCGTCGGCGGCGCCGTACTTCTGGACTGTCAGCCTACGCTTGGCAAGATTCCACTTAAGAATAGCGTCATCAGTGGCATTGCACGCGGACATGAGATGGTGGAGGCTGCCACAAACGCCACACTTGTTGGGTCGATGGCCGCGAGGGTTACGGTGTGGTGGGCCTCGACCGCTGTGCGAGCCGCGGCCCGCAGCGACGAACGCGGAGATGGGAGGAGGTGATATGTCCGGAGCGGTTGCGTCCGGAGCAGGGTGGTCTTCCATGTTGTGCGCAAGGTGTAGAATGCTCGCCATAACTTCATCAGCCGACATGATGTAGTCCGTGTCGAAGGCGTTGATGACGCATTGCTTCGCCTGACCGTGTGGGCCGCTGCTAGAAATGCCGCGCAGCATGAGGAGACCGAGGTGGTGGGGGTGGATGGCAACGGAGCCATCAGCCAACTGGCATGTGTCGTTGTACTCGTCAAAGGTCTGGCGCATGTAGTGGACATAGTCACTGAGTGACTGACCGGGGCGCTGTCTGACCGTGAGATTGTCCAAGAGGGACAAGGAGCGAGCAAAAGACCGACAGTCGAGGCGTTCACAAAGGATGTCCCACGCGGCAGCGGCGCAGTCTGGGCGTGCTGGAGAAACGCATTTCATGGCTTGGTCAGCGCGCTTATTCGCGCTGGCTGCATGGAGGAGCAGCGTGTAGGCGTAGTGTTGCGCTTGTTCGTCGAGCCAGACGCCGGAGTCGCGGATGGCCAGCTGAGGAATGAGGTATGCGGCCTTGATGGAGAGGAAATTAAGGAAGGTCCTCTTCCATTGCTTAAAGTCCGTGGTCGGGCACATGACGGGGACCGACATCTTCATGGACCGGTTGAGGGCGTCCTTGTCGAAGCCGGGGGCTTCGTGTGCCGCCCGGTTGATGACCACCGGGTCGATAGTGGGGCGACGACGGCCCCGGGGGTTGGGGTCGCCATGTTGGAGTGGGGGAGAGTGCCGGCCATGAAAGGGAGGAGGTGGGCCACCGGGAAAGGGAGAGCGGCCGGCCATGGGACGCGGCGGGCCGTACGAGTGCGGGTGGTCACGGTAGGGGGGGATGAGATGAGAGGGCGCCTCCGTGATATGGGGGCCGGGGTGGTGAAGGGCATATCCGGCGTGGGGGAAGGGGGGAGGTGGTGGGAGGTGATCAACCCGGATGGCGTGACGCGAGGGGTCGTAGTGCGCCTCGGCACGCGCGGGCTCGCGGGGCGCATCGTGGCGGCGCTGTGCGACTGTGGGGTCGCTAACAGGGGCTGCAGCAGGAAAGAGTGTTTCTGCGTCCGGGGTTACGAAACCAGGCTGGGTATGGTCACTCAGGTGGAGGGTGTGACCGTCGTGGCTGTGCCGGACGGGTTCGAGTGGGGCATGGTGGCGGCGCTGAGCTACAGGGGGGTGCGGATTAGCACCCGCAGCAGCGACAGCACCCTCGGCCGACTGCGAGTCGAAACGAGCAGTTAAGCTCGCCACTTGCGCAACGAGCAGCGCGAGAGTATCGGGGGGGTGATCGAGGGTGCTCTGGTGAGAGCCTGACTCAGGGGAATCAGCAGGTGAATCAGGCGGGTTTTTCTGCTCCATTTCGACAGAGGGAAAAAAAAGAAAGAGCTGAAGGAAAAAACAGGCAGCGGTAAAAACCGCTAGCCGGACTCGTGCCTAACAGCGGTATGCTAAGAGACGGCCTGATGCCCGCCGACCCCTCGGCCTGTAGCCCCGGGGTGTCTCAGAGCACCTTTTCTGTATCCTCCACCCAGTGTGGGGCACAAGTCGAGGCCAAGGCCAGGACAGGTGGAGCGCTGCGCTGGTGGCTGATGCGCGAGGCTAGTATAAAAATAAAAATAAAAGGTAAGCTACGGCTGGCGTGCGACCTGTGGATGCGTATTCACCCGACAGTGCACCCCCCCGTTCTCCAGCTTGGACCTGTGTGCACCCTGTCCACACACGACGAGTGCGTCGGTGTGGTTGGCTGGCTATCTCCGGCGGGTGGCTGGCTTAAGAGGGTGGTGGCGGGTTTTAAAAATCGCAGTTTATACTGGCGATACCGCCGACTACAGGTTGAAAGTACTAGGTGTCTATAGAAACTTGCCTTCTGCGGGAGAGCTGTCGATCGCAGCTCGCCGAACCAGGTTGTCGCGCGTGAGTGACGTGAGGCGGGGGCCCATAACCTATTGAACCATGCAAACACAGTTAGTGTGGAAGATAACGTACGCAAACGTAGTTACAGTCACAGTCCCGCAAACGGAACAGTTAAGGCGACAACCAGCCTACAGGCGTGGTGTCGGGACAACAGAAGTGTTAGAGCTGTAGCCTAGCGACAGCTCTGTACCGAGTCAAACAGTTTATCGGTATGTCCGATCTAGACATGTACTAATCATATCTAGAGTAGCTTACAGTAGCTATCTGCAACTAATACGTATGCGGTATTACTTACAACAAGGTGCACTATCATCGCACCCACACAGCGACGGAGGAGGCCGCCCGTACTCGCTTCGCTAAAGTCACACCGGACAAGCCTCCCGGCCCCGACGCGCGAGCCCGCAAGGCCGCCGCCGACAAACGCAAAGCCGCCGCAGCAGCGGCAGCAGCAGCCCGCGCTACCCCTCCGCACAAGCCGACCGACCCGGCTAAACCCTCGACCAAGAAATGACGGTGTGGCCCGCCGCGCCGATTCCTGCTCCCCGACGTCTTCCTACATGCGCCACCGCGTGCGTCGAAGATGGCGGGAGTGGGAGCGCATCGGCGCGAGCGGCCAAGTCCTAAACTGGATCCGCCATGGCGTCCGGGTGAAGTTCAAACACGGCCTACGCCCCAAGCCCTTCAACCACGGCATCTCCATGCTAAACACTACACCGGCCCAACTCGAGTTTCTAAACTCGGAGCTTCCCCGCTTCGAAGCTTGCGGTGCTTGGGAGCGAGCGGACAACCCTCGCTACGTTTCCCGGATGTTTTTGGTCCCAAAACCCGGATGCAACCAATGGCGTTTGATTATCGACCTTCGAGAACTCAACCGTTATTGCTCGACGTTCAACATGACGTGCGAGACTCTCAAGCACCTACGTCACCTCTCGCGTACGGGCGACTACTTCGTCTCCCTCGACCTCGCCGACGGGTACTACACCCTTGGCATCCGGGAGGAAGACCGGGACTTCTTCACGGTCAACTACCGCGGCACGCTATGGCGCCTCGCATGCCTTCCCATGGGTTGGTCGGGATCAGCTTACTACTTTTGCAAGCTCACACATGTGTTCACAAACCACCTACGTCGCCCCCCGCCTCCACTGTCAGCGGCTACGCTTCCCCACAGTCGCCGCCCTACCAAGCGCTTCCTCAGAAACGCACGATGGCGTGGGATCCGACTACTCCCCTACATGGACGACTTCCTTTTCCTCGCCGACTCTTACGAGGACGCCCTACTACTCCGACAGCGCGTCCAGGCCCTGCTCGACAGCCTCGGCCTAGAACGCAACACCCAAAAAGGCGTTTGGACACCTACCCAGGTGGGCGACCATTTGGGCTTAACGGTGGACCTCCATCACGGCATGCTTCGCTCCCCCCCCGCAAAACTTCAACAGCTCGCGCAACATGCCTCATCCCTGCTCGGACGAGCTGCGTCAAACGCCCGGTGGCTGCCCACACGACAGCTCGCGGCTTTCGCCGGAAAAGCTCAGTTCCTCTACTTCGCAATAGCCCCCGCACGCTTCTTTTTGCGCGAGCTCCACAACGTGTTAGCCACACGGGTTGGGTTGGGGGGACGCGTCCGCCTCACCCACCAACTACGCCGGGACCTCGAGTGGTGGCGCACGGTCCCCACTCAACACAACGGCCGGTCGATCTACAAGCCAATCGAGACCGCCTACCTCCACGCCGACTCGAGCGATTATGGTTGGGGTGCCGTTCTAAACGAGGACTCCAACTATGAAGCCCGCGGCTTTTGGACCGCTACCAACCGCCATCAACACATTACGTGGAAGGAACTTCGAGCGGTGCGACACGCGGTGGAATCTTTCCTACCGCAGCTCCGAGGCCGGCAAGTCCTCCTACACGAGGACAACACGGCAGTGGTCGCCGACCTCACCAAGCTAACCTCACGCTCGCCCGCCATGATGGCCGAACTCCGACGCCTATGGTACCTCCTCGACAGCAACGACATCAACATCCGACCGCGCTACATCCGCTCGGCGGCCAACATATGGGCCGACGCGCTAAGCCACGACTTGGACTACGAGGACTGGCAGCTCAACCCCCGAATCTTCGCCCACCTTCAACGCCGGTGGGGACCTCACACAATCGACCGTTTCGCATCTATGCTCAACGCACAGCTGCCCCGCTTCAACGCCCGCTGGCGGGACCCCCTGTGCGAGGACGTCGACAGCCTACGCCTCTCCGACGACGCATGGCGTCGCGAAAACAACTACTGCAACCCTCCCTGGTATGCCCTCCCGGCCCTCGCCGCCAAACTCGCCTAAGCTCAAGCCTCGGCCACTGTCATCGCGCCCTTCTGGCCCAACAAACCATGGTACCACGCGTTCGCTCGGTTGGCCACCGAAACTCTACACTTCCCAGCGACCCGCGACCTATTTTTTCCCGGCAGGCGGGGCAAGCCCGAAGGGGTCGGGCCTCCCGCGTGGAGCATCGTGGCCTTTCGTCGCTAACCCCTCCGTGGCTCTACACCCGACGCGGAGCGATTGGCCGGGCGCTTCGCCCGAAACAATTTAACGCCCCTGTACAGCGCGTGCCGCCTCTGCGTACAGGACCGCCCCGCTACGGCCTACGCCTCGAATCAGCACCGGCGCCCTGGTCCGCCGATTTGGCTGAAACTTTCCAAGACCTCCTAGGAACCGACAAGCTAGGGGTTACAGCGGTCGCGCTACTCAGCAACTCCCTAGCGCCCTCTACGTACTCGAGCTACGACAGCGCGCTGCGGCAATTTTTATTTTCTGTACACAGGAAAATATCGCCCCCCTACATGCCACCCCGGCTACCATGGTCCGCTACACAACGTGGTTAGCCCTGCTCGGCACGGTCGCCGCTAGCTCTCTGCAACCCTACTTCTCAGCAGTCAACAAGTTCTTTCGAGAC
This sequence comes from Tetraselmis chui, assembly GCA_026401115.1. Lineage (NCBI taxonomy): Eukaryota > Viridiplantae > Chlorophyta > Chlorodendrophyceae > Chlorodendrales > Chlorodendraceae > Tetraselmis > Tetraselmis chui. Next base: position 37,928 of record JAPMLY010002289.1, on the reverse strand, counting down.
CACCAGCGCCAGCCTATTGCCGTTCGCGACCTACTGGCGGACGCCAGACGTGGCCTCGAAATGCTACAGCACCGCCTAATCCCCGCCACCACGCGCCTCCCTCTACCGGCTCCCGTCGCCCTCACCATCCTCCTGGCCGCCGACACACTACGCCTCACCCTTCCGTGGACACATGCTGCGCTCCCCCAGCTGCAACGTTTCAGAGCTTGCCTCGCTATTTGCGTCAATTACACCTTTTTCTGCCGAGCAAAAACTGGCGCCCGCTGCCAGACGGGCGACCTAATTGTCGACAGACCTTCGCAGCAAATCTGCCTGTTCGTACGAAAATCTAAAGGCGACCAGCGCCGCGACGCCAGCGAAAAACCGGTTATCGCTATCCCTGTGGCCGCCAACCCAATCCTCGCGGACCTGCTCGACTACTACACGGAACACCGCGCGGCATTCTGCACTAAATTCTACAACAAGCCACCCCCGCTCGCTTTCTGGAGTTTCTCACCTTCAGAACCGTCCGCCGATTGGGGTGCCGCGTCCACCATCTCCGCCTGGCCCTCCCTCGCCCTCCTCACTGTCAACTCGTCCGCGCCCGCCGGTTTTAAGTGGACATCGCACAGCGTACGGAAAGGCGCGGCGTCCGCTGCCAGCTGCATCGGCGCGCCCCTCCCCGTAATCAAATATATGGGTGGTTGGGCCAAGAACAGCTCTGTGACCGAAGGCAAATATATTGACCCAACCATGACCCCAACACCTGCTGCTTGGCGGTTCTTCGGCTGGCTCACTCCGTCCCCCCCGCAACACTAATTTTGGCTGTGCAAGCCTTTGGCTTTAGGTTACAGGCAAAACGTGCCCTAGGGTAAATGGTCGGATTAATTTGAATCTAGAGGTTTGCATATCCAATTCCATGTGTACGGGACAGTAACTCTAGCGGTTAGTGTTACCGTTAATATCGGCGCGTCTCACCTGCAGGGTAACCACCTTGCCCGAGCAGTTAGGCGCAACCAACGACCAATGACCTCGCCAACGGTCAGCTCTAGCTAGCCCGTGCCTTATAAGCCGTAGCTAGCCACGAGCCTAGGCGCTCTGTGCTTTCGCGCTCAGTCAATCTAGGCTTCGCGCGAACCCGCCCACCCAACCCTATAATCCTGCGCTAATCGACCCCCAGGCCCTGCCTGTGGGGGCCACAAAGCAAAAAGAAGAAATGAGGAGATGGATGTAATAAAGTAATTTACCCTAGGGCACCCTGTCCTGTACGCAGAGGCGGCACGCGCTGTACAGGGGCGTTTAATCGTACCGGGCGAAGCGCCCGTCCAATCGCTCCGCGTCTGTTGTAGAGCCACGACGGGGTTAGAGACGAAAGGCCACGATGTTCCACGCGGGAGGTCCGACCCCCTCGGGCTTGCCGCGCCTGCCGGGAAAGAATAGGTCGCGTGCCGCCGGGAAGTGTAGCGTTTCGGTGGCCAATCGAGCGAACGCGTGGTGCCACGGTTTGTTGGGCCAAAAGGGGGCGATGACCGTGGCCGAGGCTTGAGCTTGGGCGAGTTTGGCGGCGAGGGCAGGGAGGGCAGACCAGGGCGGGTTGCAGTAGTTGTTTTCTTTGCGCCACGCGTCGTCGGATAGGCGGAGGCTGTCGACGTCCTCGCACCGTGGGTCGCGCCAGCGGGCGTTGAAGCGAGGGAGCTGCGCGTTGAGCATAGACGCGAAACGGTCGATCGTGTGAGGCCCCCACCGGCGTTGCAGGTGGGTGAAAATACGGGGGTTGAGCTGCCAGTCCTCGTAGTCCAACTCGCGGCTTAGCTTGTCGGTCCATATGTTGGCCGCCGAGCGGATGTAGCGCGGCCGGATGTTGATGTCGTTGCTGTCGAGGAGGTACCATAGGCGACGGAGTTCGGCCATCATGGCGGGCGAGCGCGAGGTGAGCTTGGTGAGGGCGGCGACTACAGCCGTGTTGTCCTCGTGTAGGAGGACTTGCCGGCCTCGGAGTTGGGGTAGAAAAGATTCCACCGCGTGTCTCACCGCTCGAAGTTCCTTCCACAAAATGTGTTGATGGCGGTCGGTAGCGCTCCAAAAGCCCCGGGCTTGATAGTTGGAGTCCTCGTTTAGAACGGCACCCCAACCGTAGGCGCTCGAGTCGGCGTGGAGGTAGGCGGTCTCGATAGGCTTGTAGATGGACCGGCCGTTGTGTTGAGTGGGGACCGTGCGCCACCACTCGAGGTCTCGGCGTAATTGGTGGGTGAGGCGGACGCGTCCGCCCCACCCAACCCGTGTGGCTAACACGTCGTGGAGTTCGCGCAAAAAGAAGCGCGCGGGGGCGATTGCGAGGTAGAGGAACTGTGCTTTTCCGGCGAAAGCCACAAGGTGGCGTGTAGGAAGCCATCGGGCGTTGGAAGCGGCTCGTCCGAGTAGGGAAGAGGCTAGGAGTCGGCGAGGAAAAGGAAGTCGTCCATGTAGGGGAGTAGTCGGGTCCCACGCCATCGCGCATTTCGGAGGAAGCGCTTTGTAGGGCGGTGACTGTGGGGGGAAGTAGCCGCCGGCATCGGTTGCGGGGGGCGTCGTAGGTGGTTTGTGAACACCTGAGTTAGCTTGCAAAAGTAGTAAGCCGAACCCGACCAGCCCATGGGAAGGCATGCTAGGCGCCATAGCGTGCCGCGGTAGTTGACCGTGAAGAAGTCTCGGTCTTCCTCCCGGATGCCAAGGGTGTAGTACCCGTCGGCAAGGTCGAGGGAGACGAAGTAGTCGCCCGGACGCGAGAGGTGACGTAGGTGCTTGAGCGTCTCGCATGTCATGGTGAAGGTCGAGCAATAACGGTTGAGTTCTCGAAGGTCGATAATCAAGCGCCATTGGTTGCACCCGGGTTTTGGAACTAAAAACATCCGGGAAACGTAGCGAGGGTTGTCCGCCCGCTCCCAAGCACCGCAAGCTTCGAAGCGGGGAAGCTCCGAGTTTAGAAACTCGAGTTGGGCCGGCGTCGCGTCGAGCATAGAGATGCCGTGGTTGAAGGGCTTGGGGCGTAGGCCGTGTTTGAATTTCACGCGGACGCCATGGCGGATCCAGTTTAGGACTTGGCCGCTCGCGCCGATGCGCTCCCACTCCCGCCATCTTCGACGCACGCGGTGGCGCATGTAGGAAGACGTCGGGGAGCAGGAATCGGCGCGGCGGGCCACACCGTCATTTCTTGGTCGAGGGTTTAGCCGGGTCGGTCGGCTTGGGTGGCGGGGTGGCGCGGGCTGCCGCTGCTGCTGCTGCTGCGGCTTTGCGTTTGTCGGCGGCGGCCCTGCGGGCTCGAGCGTCGGGGCCGGGAGGCCTGTCCGGGGTGACTTTTGCGAAGGCAGCGCCGGCGGCGGCCTTGCTGGCGGCGTGTAGGCTGACTTCCAGCGTGCGGTCGACGAACGCTTGGCGAAGCGCATCCAATGTGCCGGAGACCGCGGTAGGGCGCGGTCGGCAAAAGCGTTCGTGGGCCAGTTCGGCAAAGACGCGGTCCGCATCCGTGCTCGTTTGTCCGCCCTTGGTGAGGCGGAGGAAGCCCAATCTAGTACGGGCGGCCTCCTCCGTCGCCATGTGGGTGCGATGACCCGCTCGGATGAGGGTAATCGCTGCCGCCTGCTCTGTCGATAGAGGTGTGCCTTGCGACAGCGTGTCCAGAGCCTCGCCAATTGCCGCGTTGGCGCAGCTGTCGAAGAAGGCATAGCACCCGATGTGTAGGTACTCGTCGTAGGCAGCCTGGGTGCGTTTGTCGCTTAGAGCGCGGGCGGTGTCGTCTGTGAGAGTCCACAGACGTGGCTCTTCGACGTCGCGAGGGGGACGTTCGAGGCCGGCTGGGATGACTTCGCCGTAGTAGGTGAAGTCGACGAAATCGGTCGCGGAGGGATCGGGTTCGTCGTCGAGCAGGTCGATAGGTGGCTCGGGGGCCTCCTTACCACCCTCCGTCGCTGTGGTCGCGTCGGTGGGAATGGACTGCTGTTGATCAGTAGCAGCAGGTGTGGCTGTCGTCTGCTGGAGCTGGGCGAGTAAGGCAGCGTTAGCCGCCAAAAACTGCTCGGTAATCCGTTGTTCCGATGCCAAAACCGCCGTACGAATCTGTTCGGCTGTGCGTTGTTCGAGTGTGGTAGCGTGAGGGTCGGCCGCTGCGGCGGATGTAGACTGCTCAGGCTGCATAGTGGGGAACTGCGTAGCTGAACGAGGGGAAGTGTCGCGTGACGCTCGAGTGCGCATGGGACGAAAAGGTAAAACTGACACCCTGCTCGACTACTAGAGTCGAGACTGCATTCGCGCGAAGCCTAGATTGGCTGAGCGCGAAAGCAGAGAGTGCCTAGGCTCGTGGCTAGCTACGGCTTATAAGGCACGGGCTAGCTAGAGCTGACCGTTGGGGAAGTCGTTGGTCGTTGGCTGTGTCTAACTGCTCGGGCAAGGTGGTTGCCCTGCAGGTGAGACGCGCCGATATTAACGGTAACAGTAACCGCTAGAGTTACTGTCCCGTACACATGATATTGGATATGCAAACCTCTAGATTCAAATCAATCTGACCATAAGTTCCGCCCTGCCAGGCATCCCCGCTACCGAATTCTGCGGAGCTCGTTTATTTCTCGATTAAGGCCGCAGGGCCTCGGCTCTATGCGTGGCGCCGCGTCAGTTTCGTCCGCCCTCACGCGTTGCCATTGGCCGCGCAGCGTTGCACATCGCAGCCGACAGCCGCTCATCAACCAGCGCCCAGTGCGGGGCAAGGACACGACTGCCACCGCTTCCTGTGCCCGAGGCGGATTCTCTGCCTGCGCTGCGTCTCTGAATTGGAAGTACGTTGTTTTTCACAGTCATCACCGCAGCGCCGACTTTCACGAAATACGGAAAGTCGCATCGTAGTCAAATATGTCAAAATGCCGCCACTCTTTCCCCCGACACAGTATTCCTTCGTTGCGGTGTGCCTACCGTTACCATGTTTCCTCGGAATACTTTAACCTAAGCACCCGAGAATGTGTGGACCGTGCTATCTGAGCTGCTTCGTATTCGTTGGAATAGTGTTTGATGGCTTTTGTACGGCGAGGAGGTGCTGAAGTGGAGACCACTCGCACCGCCTCGCCCTTTTCCACCCTCACACCCCCCACTGTGCCACACAGTCATGAATGTTTGTCAGGAAAACATAACAGTCACGGCACATGAGACCTGAACTGCAATTTTATTTGTAGCCTTTCACTCATCTGGATCTTCGCGAATACTTGTTCGAGGTTGATTGAGTACCTCAGATGAAATGGAGGGCTCATACAATACCCCCTTCCCCTCCTCTTTTCTCACCCTCCCATGTTCGCATTAGGCCCTGCCCTGGACCCTCGCAGTTCGGTGCAATGGAGGCCGGATGTAAGCGGGATAGCGTTGGGAAGCGTGTGCAGGCGTCTAACGCCTTTTCGGGCAAGGCTGGCATCACGGACGAGGCGCTGATGCAGGAGTACGCCAACCAGGGTAGCGGCGCGGTGAGCAGCAGTGGCGGCAATGAGGCGCACAGCTTCCAGGTCCCTGGCCTCAAGGTCATTGACCACTCCTTTGAGGTGCGTGGCATCACGGTTCCTACATGTCGTGCGTGTGTGTGCGTTAGTGTGTGTATGTAGGTTTACATTTGACGAGCGGCAATGTGACTGCGCTGTGCTCACCCAACTTTAGGTTCCCCTGGACCACTTTGATGCTGCTGATGACACAACCATTAAGATCTTTGTGAGGGAGGTGTCGTCTTTCACCAAGAGCTACCGCGTGCTTCCCTTCCTGCTCTACCTCCAGGGCGGCCCCGGCTTTGAGGCCAACCGGCCGACGGAGGCCAGCGGGTGGCTGAAATCTGCGTGCAACCTATTTCGGGTGATCCTGCTGGATCAGCGCGGCACGGGCCGCTCCACCCCCATCACCTGCGCCAACCTGAAGCAGCAGGGCGACGCCGCGGCGCAGGCGCGCTACTTGACCCACTTTCGAGCGGACAGCATCGTGGCGGACTGTGAGGTGGTGCGGCAGAAGCTGGTGCCGCAGGGGAATCAGGGCGGCAAGTGGAGCATCATCGGGCAGTCCTTCGGCGGCTTCTGCTGCACCACCTACCTCTCCTTTGCGCCCTACGCACTGACGGAGGTCCTCATGACGGGCGGCGTCCCCCCGCTCGTGACCTCTGTGAACGGCGCAGAGGAAGTCTATCTGTGTACCTTTCGTCGCGTCGTCACTCAAAACGAAAAGTACTACCAGCGATTCCCATCCGACGCGCCCATCATCCACCGCATCGTCAAGCACCTCGCTGCCCAGCCGGACGGTGGCGTGCTGCTGCCCTCCGGCAGCCTGCTCACCCCTCGTTACCTCCAGACCATCGGGCTTTCCGGCCTCGGCGGCGGCGGTGGCTTTGAGCGCATGCACTACCTCTTTGAAAGCGCATGGGATGGCGACGAGCTGAGCTACTCTTTCCTGAAAAACTGCGACAACTGGGGCGCCTGGGACACCAACCCCCTGTACTGCCTGCTGCACGAGATCATCTACTGCAATGGCCCCGGTGCGGCCAGCGGGTGGGCCGCGCAGCGAGTGCGCGACAGTGCGGAGTATGCGGAGCGCTTTGACGCGGTGGCCGCCGCTGAGGCCGGCGCGCCGGTGATGTTCACTGGCGAGATGGTGTTCCCGTGGATGATGGACGACATCGCGGCTCTGCGGCCCTACAAGGAGGCCGCTAACTTGCTGGCGGAGTCCACCGCGTGGAGCGCGCTCTACGACGTCGCAATGCTGGAGAACAATGCGGTGCCCGTGGCCTGCGCCGTCTACTTTGAAGACATGTACGTCGACTTTAACCTGAGCCAGCAGACTCTCAGCAAAGTGAACGGGGCCCGGCAGTGGATCTCCAACGAATTCATGCACTCTGGTATGCCCCCCCCCCCCCCCCCCCCCCCCCCCCCCTTCCCTTCCCCCATCCCCTGCACACAACATAATTAATATAATAACTTAAAAAGTGTAACAATGGCGTTAGGGCGTGGAAGAGGTGGTGTAGTGGTGCAGCTGACACATGCGGCGATGCGTTGCAGGAATCCGTGATGACGGTGCCCGCATATTTGAGGTCCTTCTGAACCTGGTGAGAGGCGCTGTCCCATTGCGATAGATGGCTTCATTCACGAGGCACCATTCATTGCTGGGCCTTTTATGCTAGCAACCATCGCCGCAGCCAGAATGGCCCGCGATGATGCGGGGGCGGATAGTCTTAATTCTTGGTTCGGTCTGCTCCAGCTGCAACGAAGCTCTCAGAGCTCAATGACGCTGCTCCGTCGTCAAATTGTCACTCACCGTCGTCCTCGCTGTCGCTGGATGCATCCTGCATTACCCACGGTAACACAGTAGTGAATATGCAGTGCATCCGGGACAATCACAGTCAGAGGGAGGCAAGGGAGGAAGGGGAGTGATAAAGGGATGAGAGAGAGAGAGATAGGGAGAGAGAGCGAGGGAGAGGTAAGGAAGTGTTGAAGATTTCATTCCTACTGTAGTGCCTCACCCCGGCAGTGACCATCTGCAGCATCCTCTTCGCCATGTCCGCTGGCATTTTGCCCCCATGGCAACAAAACTTCATCAAGTTATCCCTGGCGCGCAGTGGTCTGCCCAAGATGCGCTCGCACGTTTTCCGCCGCTTTATATACTTGCTCAGCAGCAGAAACACCGCCTTATGGTTCACCTTGCTAAGGAAGTTGATCTGTTGTGCACAATACTGAAAGGGGTTAAAGGGGCAGAAAATCCAATGGGCACATACCAACCTGCATCATCCCAAACGCCCAAAGCCAACCAAGGGTACGTAGATTGGGTGTGTGAGTATGTGTGTGTGTGTGTGTGTGTGTGATGGGGGGGGCGGGGGCAGATTTTACCGTGACAGAGACAGTATCGTCCAGCCCGACAACTGAATGGCGAAGGAAGCAAAGGGGGAAGCAATGAGGGTCACGGCAGTCTGACGGGTACGTTGATGTAATGTGCCCTGGCTTGAGTAGACAGCGGTAAAGAGGCAGGCGTGCGAGCATCCTACCATAGTGGGGCCATCGCCTCGGGATGTAAATCACTTCGCCCGGCATCAAAATGGTTTCCACTGAATGATTCACAGCGTTCACCGCTCAGCGCCACCCCTTATGCCCTCATGCACTGGGTGCATCCGGAAGGACCCCCCCCAATCCCCCCCCCATCCCCTGCCCACTCACCTGCCGTGGCCTTGCGGAAGTCAGGGTAGGCGTCCAGGTCCGGGTTTGATGGGTCCACAAGCACTCCATCAGTCTCCAAGTAACGTCTGATGGAGACACAGACAGACGGATGATGAGGTGATGGGAGGAAAGGAGGTCGATGATGTGCGCTGAATTTTTGAAATGGACGAGCACTGAGGCATGGTTTTGAGTGTGTGCGCACCGGTGTGCTGGGTGGTAGAGCTGGAAATGCTTTCGTCCCTGAAGCTGAGCCAGCCACGCGTCAGTGCCCCAAATGTCTTCGTGCAGCACCGTTTTAGCACCGGACGGACCGATGAACAGCCACTCAAACGGCGGCCGCGCGCCCTCGTCCAGTCGCGAAAAGCCGTCGATGAAGTGTGGGGGCGGGGTGTAATGCTCTCGAAGCTCCGGCAAGTCATCCTACACAAGACGTGGCACCCGTAAACGGCAACACCGAAGGAGTTACGCAAGGATGAAACGGAAGGGCCGACAGCTGAGGAGCGCACCACCGCATTCCAAGTTCGCAGGTAAGGAACCGCCGTGCCGCTGCTACTGGCTTCCGCTTTGTATTCCTCAAACTTATCGATGTACTCCCCCAGCTTCATCCTTCGCCATCGATCCGGCCCTGGCGACCCCCAGTCCACGGAAACCTGCAAGTCTCGACAAGGAAGTTGTCGCAAAACTTTATGGCAAAGAAAGTAAAGATTTTTTACTACTTCCGTGACACGTGGTGATGTCCTCACAGCAGTCGAGCATACCTCGGCGTCTCCGTGGGAATCTTTAAAATATTCTAGGCTCCACTTTCCAAAGGCTGGCCACGATTCCATAGCCCCGGTGAGCACCACGGGGACGCACCGATTTACGTATCGGCTGGTGAACACTTCGGGGCTGATGGACGCTGCCGCCACCCGTTCAACCTGGAAAATAAGCCGCCAGGCAAGCTCATCAGCGGAGCAACACATGTGCTCCATTACAATGGATATTGAATTCATGAAGTGCACCATAAATTCTGCCCAACCAAGCAGGTTTGCGTCTCCGCTGCGCGGCTGCCAGCTGTCGCGCTCCACCGCGTCGCCACTCCTTGAAACGTCACGGTCAAGAGTTTGATGGGAGCTCACCACGAACACCTCTTGGTCCGTCACGTCTTTCACTGCCATCGCGAAGACGGAGTTAGAAGTCTTACTTTGCTACTCCAATAAAGCTCACAGAATATTTTCTTGCGTTAGGTTGGTGACGTTGCGCGTGCCGCGTGGGCTGTTTCAAGCTTCGGCTTTCAACCTACTGCGAGTCGGCTGGCGCGGGAAGGACGAGACAAGCACGAGACACGAGACTCGACGAGAGCGGTTCCCCTCCTTGGAATGAGAGGGTAGGATTGCTTACAATATTAAATGAAGGGACGATGGGAAGAAACAGAAGTACCGCCAGTACAGGAAAAAGTACTTGTATCACTACGAAGTACGATGAGAATACAAGGGATACTTACTTACATATTTGTGCGTCCTTCTTTTTTGATGTCATGTCCTACATGTCCTACATACCGTCAACATTCTCGTCAGGGCGAACTCGCTCTAGAAAAAAATTCTCGAAAATATTAATACTATCGCTATTTATACGTATACTAGCAATAACCGCCAGCCGCCGCCATCAGCGCAGCGAAACTTCGTGCCGACCGCGCTTGACGCCGACTCCCTCGCGTTGCGCAGCAAGGAAATAGATAGAGAAACGCTAACACCCCTCCGGACTCTTCCACCTCTCAACGCCTAATAGATCGACACCCCCACGCACCCCAGAGCGCAGCTGTCACAATGCGGCTGGTATCCTTCTCCGCTTTGCGGCCACTGCCTCTTTGGCCTGTCCGAGTCCCCACGCGGGCGCAGGAAGCGTACCTTCCGAGCGGGCCGTGCGTAAAGCCACTATCCCCCCCCACCTTTCGACGGGCGTCAGCTAAGCCCCCGATAAGAAGACCCACCGCGTCGTCCGGAAGCACCCCGCCGCCTACCGAGTCCGACCACCAGCGGCGGATGCGAGAGGCGGGAGAAAAGTACGACGCATGGGTCGACAACGTGGCTAACAAACTCGACGCGATGGAGTCCAAGCTGGGTAGCGGCGGGAGCGGAGGGAATATGAATGGGGGCGGGGGAGGCGGCGGTGGCGGGGGTGGGGGCAGCGGAGGCGGTGGCCCGTGGGACCCCAACGAGCCCGTCGACCCCGGTAACGGACCAATGGCGAAGGCGATGCCGTGGTTTGTCGGCTTCGTCGGCGCTTTGACGCTCTACTTCGTCTACAACGAATACGAGAGCGAGATGAACATGGGGGTACGTGCTATGGTGACCCCAGCCTGACGTTAAGTCTAGCCTCTAGAGCTCCCGAACTCGACGTCTGAATGGTGTTAAAGGAAAATTGAGTGGTGTAGGTGGTTGCCGTGGCGGTCTGTGTTTGATTATGTCGTGACGATGTGCTGCCATTATGCTCTGCTGCCACAGACAGGGGAGATGCTGTTTGGCGCGGGTATGGGATTCTGGCTGCTGAACACGGCGTATCAGCTGCTGACGTCGCCTAACCTTGTTGGTGCGTTTCCAACCACTCATGCGGTCGCCACACTTCACATTTCCCTTTGCATGAAGTGCCAGTGTTCCCGCCATTGCTTTTGCAGAGGATATATGTCTGTCTCATTCCCAATGCGGGGTGGCCAGCGTGGCTGAGTTGTGCTGTGCCGTGTGTTGCTGCTGCCAGCTTACGGCACTGCGCTTATCGTCTGCATCGTCGTTACGGTGTGGGCGCTGAGGAAAGCATGGCACTCGCTGTGGGAGGTGCTACCGACGGGGCTGGCCCTCAACGCGGCGGCCACTGCGTATGTCAGTGTGGGCCTTATATCCAGCGTCTTGCCTGGCGGCGACGAGGGGTGAATGCAGTGCATGCTGGCGATGAGCAGACCTGTCGATCCACCCACCCCTCATTCCACCCTCCATCGCACATAGCATATGGATGTAGGGATGGTGCTGGAGACTAATCCTGCCTGAAGGGAGGGGGGGGGGGGGAGGTTGGGGGGGAGGGGGGCTCTACAGCGACAGGCTCTGCATAGGTCCTAAGTATTTATGTGCTCCCTCTCACAGTGGCTCGAGCCAATTAAGACGCACTGCACTGTATAGCCCAAAACTTACACAACCAATTTTGATACGATCGCTGCCTTTTCTATGACCACATGGTATCTACCATCAGGGGATAAGCAGCGGATGATGATCAGCTGCGCGGGGGAGAGAGAGGTGAGGGGGAGGAGGGGGGGGGGTTGCCGGGATTAGGCGTTGCCGGGATTGGATGGTCATGGCACTTGGTCTTCTGTGTCGGTGCAGGCTCCTCCCAGCTGCAAGTCACCCAGCTCATCTGTGCACTCATCCAACAGAGGGGAGAAGGAGGCGCCAGGATATCCGACGGCTTTAAAGTTCTTCAGCTGCAGCTCCCCCAGCGCCGCCTGCACCTCTGCCACGCGCAGCGGAAACTGCACTCGTGACTCGCCGGGTTCCACCTTCGGTATGTTAGTCACTCGCCCGGCGTCGCTCGCCTCGTCGCGGTCCAGCGCGTTGGCGCCCTGCGCGTCGTATACCCGCCCGAAGACATCGACGTTGAGCAGGACGTCCTTACCCGGACTCTGCGCCCGCGCGGTTACTGCGCGCCGTGACACAACATAACACTCGTTGAAATGGACAAAAGCGACAGCGGGGGACGGGTCGCTTTTACGGAATGTCGACTCGCAAGTGGTCACGTTTCACGGTTTCATGAAGGAGACGGGGGAGGTCTGCGAACCCGTGATGCAGACGGACTTGGAGTAACCACCGAAGGAGCGCGTTCCCGGGGGGCATGGCACGGTTTCGAGGTGGAACTGGTCCAAAGGAATCTTCACCGGCCCGAACGCGTCCACAGGCTGGACGACGGCGGGGGCAAGGGCGATCAGCGCCGCCGCGGCACTCGCGACGGTGCGTCGCATTGTGCGACCAGCGAGCTTACCTTCCGACGCACAAGTGACACATCTGGTAGTAGCGCACTTTGAAGTCTTGAGGCTACGCGTGCACGGGGCCTTCGTGCTCCCCACCAATGGTGTCCCAGTGGGCGGCCGAGGCATGCGTTGTGTCAGAACTGCCATAATTTCTTCCTCGTCGAGTCGTCGCGCCCCACTCGAACGTGCCGCCGCAAGTAGCGTTTATACAAATCTAGGAACACGTGAGTTGGAGGGTGACAGTGGGGATCGTGCCCCAGGACACTGCGCCGTATCAACAGCTCTATTTCATCGGAGTGGCTCGTTTTGACGGGTTTGCTCGTGATCGGAAAGCGCTGCTCAACACATCCGCCGCTTCTAGTATAGTACATAGTCCTTAATGCAGGGCGCGCGCTTTCGCGCGCGGGGGCTGCGGAGAGCGGAGTTCCCCTCATTCACGGACGCATGGCAGGAAGACTTGCTTACATGACTTAGTACAAGAATTGTTGAGGAAAAATGAATTGTCATGTCCCGCAGGAGCTTCCTTCCTGTACAAGAATCCCGACTTGCATCCTATTATCCCGTTGGAGATGATATATTCACGGGACTCGACGGTGTGTTATTTCGACCCCAAAGATGCTTCGCTTTTGTACGGCGCGTTTCCGTCTCGTACGGGTGTCCGACAAGGAGATCCTCTTGGCCCGCTTTTGTTCAACTTGGCGACCAACAACCCCCCTCCGGAATATTGGTGAACGGTGTACGGATTCACCAGCGATCCAAGCCTTCTCCGACGATGGCAAGTACTTGATCAAAGCGCGTTTCGTCCCGATTGTGATTACGGTGGCTACGGAGGAATTGGGGAAAGTCTGCTCGAGGGTTTAACCAATCAAGTCTTCGTGCATGGTAACCCCGGATACAACAACCCCTAAACTATTTGAGGTTATACGGGCGATGGTTCCCGTTGTTCCGGGTACTAGTAATCTAGGAGCCCCTTTGGCGATGGACTTCTCGATGGCAGATGGCCCTCCGGGATCTCACAATGAGAACTATATTAATCCTTGGATGCAAGACACAGTGGAGGGTCATCAGCTCCTCTTGGACAAAATCGTTTGCTTTGCTATGTCGGACTTCGGAGGGATACATGTTGCCTTTCGCTTGATGATAAAATGCGCGGTACGCCGCTATGGGTTCTTGCTCCACCCCCCCCCCTGACATCTGCCGACCGTACCTTGTTGCTGCAGATATAGCAATTCGTACTGCAATTTTCCGAATATTGGGCGTTTGTCATGACGTACAGACGATGAACTTGCTCACTATGCTTCATTCACCGCGACCCTCGCCAAGCTTATCATTGATTACGAGTCCGAGTCGCTAGGTCATGTGTACGGTCTTATCTGACTAGAGCTACCGAATGTTGCTACTTCTACTTTACCGTGGGCGGTCCAATTGCGCAATTCGTATGATACGATCTTGTGGAAGGTGGGGGTTCATCTCGGGCCGTGACACGCCTACATACCATAGTCGGACTCACCGGGTATCGAACCCGCGACCTTTTGCGTATTAGGCGTGCGCTTTACCGGCGCACCGAAAAAGCATAGTTGACATGTGTGGCCACATACCACATATGTACCAAACTACGACACTACCACGGCCCCCCCGGACTTTCCCCGGACCGAAGCCCGGCTCCGTAACCAATGTGGAAGGTGGGGGTTCATCTCGGGCCGTGACACGCCTACATACCATGGTCGGACTCACCGGGTATCGAACCCGCAACCTTCTGCGTATTAGGCGTGCGCTTTACCGGCGCACCGAAAAAGCATAGTTGACATGTGTGGCCACATACCACATTTGTACCAAACTACGACAATCTCCACTATGGACGGGTTCTCGGAATCGGATCTCATGGTGTTGAGTAACACACTAAATCAAGACCTTTTCCGATTATGTTGGGCCCGATGTCGAGTTGGTGGTATCTCCGGTTAACAATGTTGTGGCGCCCGCTACCCAATTGACTTGCCTACAACTTCCGACTCCCTATGCTCTACTCGCTCGGAAGATTCCGGGGGCCACATTCAACGGGGGATTTCGCGCATTCTTCGTGCCCGAGCCTACTTTGACCTCTTGGCGTTTTGCAAACCTTCTCCACCGGAGTATATGATGGTGATTTCGAATACGGGTCGCGGGGCTTTAGCTCTCTTTCTCGCTTCTTATTAAGATTCCAATTGCAAGGTGCCATCCGATTGTTATATGATGGCAGCACACCGGGTGCTTGGCCTCAATGCGGAGTGCGCTTCTCATGTTCGGAAGTGCCCTCGCTGCGATGAGGCTCCCTCATAGTCTCGTGGGTCCGGATCTTCGGCGACGGTATCGGGCACCTCTATGTCGGGTGAGCGCCCCACATCTGCTATGCTTATGGACCACATCCCCCGGTGCCCGCGCTCTTGGTACGTCATCCAACTCCACGATCGGATTGTCCACGTGCTTGAAGAGTTCATGCTTGAACCGGGGGATACTAAGGGACATGACTTGCGGTTGGAGGTCCGCCGTATTCGGTTGGGAGCTTCTCGAGATCGTCCTAGAGGCTTGGTTTGGTTATTGAAATTGAAATTGAAATTGTTTACAACATGTACCGTATGCGCCGGTTTTTCACCAAAAAGCCGGATGCGTCGGCTGCTGTCTCTGGGCCCTCCCAACTATGTCAAACAGGGAACTTACAAGTCAGGGCTAGACCGTGAACCACCTATGTCCAACCTCTCCAAGTGTGGTCGGGGGTTTTACTCCCCCCCGTGGAGGGTCTGAAGCGGGTTTAAAAGCGGTGTGCAAAAATGGCTTGGGGAGGTGCTTTATGCGGAGGCTCGGCGAGTGGTCGTGCGTGATTTGGTGCGGTAGACAAGGAGGAGATAATGCAGCCATTGGACGGTGTGTGTATGGAGTGAAGAAAGGATGCGAGATGTGTCGAGTCGTGCTTTGGTGACTAGTTTGTCGGGAGGGTCGGTGCGGAGGGTTAGGAGAGAGGTGAGACTTGCTATGGTGGACGAGTGCGGAGTGCCCGTGCGGCTCATGACTATGGGTAAGATGTCGACTTCGGTACCTGGCCAGTGGTTTCGGATGGCATTTGCGAGGGGTGTGTATTTGTCCCTAATCAAGCTAGCTGTGTGTGAGAGGTTGTGGTCGGAGTAGTACTTCCACTCCCCTATTTGTATTTTCCTGATAGATGAGTATCGGCGGCGGCCGTTGTTGTGACCGACGAAGCGAGGTTCGAGGAGGCGTATGAAATCGGGTTTGTGCGCCGGGGGACGTAGTGCAGGTGGGAGGCTTTCGGGGGGGAGGATAGCGGGGCACGAGGTTAGGGAGTCGGGCGAGAGACCTTCGTCTGCATCAACAAGGCGGGTAGGCATGTGGGAGGGGTGTGGGGGATGGCAGTCAAGCGGGGTGAAGGAGGGGGTGGGGTGGGTGAAGGACTTGATGGGTTTGTTACCGAAGTCTGCAGTGATAGTTATCCATCGGCCTCCATTGTGGCGTTCGAGGAGAGACAGGAGGAGTTGTAGCGCGCTGTTGTGTCGGTCCTGTCTCAAGCCAGACATGGATGGGCAGTTATCGGCCATGTGGCCGTTGCTGGTGAATTGGCCACACATGGGACACCTCAGGGTGGGATTGTGTGTGAGGAGGCGGGTGTTGTGAACGCCCCAAATGAATTCTTGTTTATGGGTGAATTGTGTGTTGGTGAGTGTTGAGTGTTGTTTGTGGAGGGTGAAGTCGGCGCCGTCCGCCGCGGCGCGGGCGAGGAGGGCGCCGTGTTTGGATGTTTGTGAGAGGGGTGTAAGTGTGTGTTTGCGGCTGTGTGTGTGTGCGTCGGCTTTGAGGTTTGTGTATACGTGGGGTATGGGTTCTCCTTGGGTTTGTGGTATGAGGGTGTAAGGCCAGGACCAGTGTCCAATAGACACCTCCGAGCATGTGTTGTATGTTGTGTCTGGCGGGTGACCATCTGCGACCTGGTTTGCGAGTGTGTCTGCTAGTTCGTTGCCGAGTAAGTGGTTGTGTGCTTTAATTTTACCTAGATGTGTGCGGATGCCCGCGTCGCAGCGGGTTTTGAGGGTGTGTGTGATGGAGAGGAGTGTGTCGCGGTGGATGTTGTGCCTATAAGCTGAGGGGCAGTTAAGGTAACCTTGTATGAGGCGGAGGGAGCACGCACTGTCAGTAAGGAGGTGGGTATGGCCTAGTTGGAGGCCTATGGCGATACCAGCTAGTTCGGCTCGATTACTTGTATGGGAGGGGGGGGTAGAGGTCACCAGGATTCTGATGTTGGTGGCCGAGGCGGGGTGGGTGGCTGCCGCTCCAAGAGGGGAATTGCCTCCTTTTTTCGAGCCGTCAGTGTATACGAAGTCATGTGGGTTCCAAGCAAGGGTTCCTCTCGTCGGGGAGTATGTTAGTCGTGTGCGTTCTTGTAGGGGGTGGGTAAGGGGGTGAGTGGGGTTGGGGGGGAGGTGGTAGATGCCTGCGGAGTGAGGGGAGTAGGAGGCGGTGAGGTGTGGTGGTGCGATGTTGATGGTGGGGTTTGGGAGGTGTGTGTCGTAGATAGATTCTAGAGTGTTGTGGAGTGCAGTCATGGCTGTGCATGAGGGGAGGTTGGGGAGTGCTAGTGAGTTAGCGACGAGGTAGATGTCTACCATCCAGCGTGTGCCGAAAGGGGTGGGGGTGGGATGGCCAGTGTGTTGGTCGGGGGGTAGGAAGGTGGTCGCATCGTTGGGAAGGGTGTAAAGGTGATGTGTGTAGGGGGAGTTGATGTATTTAGAGTGGCGGTATGGTGTGTGTTCCCATCGGGGGAGAATGAGGATGGTAGCGTTGGGGGTGTGTGTGGCTGTAAGGTGTGCGCTGGTGATTGCGTGTTCCATGGCGCGGCGCATGCATTCGTGGTCGTATTCGGGATTTGCGATGTTGGTACCTTGCCATGTGTGTGGAGCATTGCTGCCGCTTGATGAGAAGACTATGTCTTCGGGGTAGAGCGAGTGGTAGGTGTGTGAGTGGAGTGATTTGTTAAGGGGGTCCGAGTAGAGTTCTGTCTGGATGTGGAATGTGTGTCGTAGAGCCGAGAGGAGGTCCTCTCTGGTGGCCCATCTGTTGCGTGTGGTGGTGGCGGGTGTGGGGGATTGGATTTCCGAGCGGGAGCCTAGGCGAGTAAGGAGGCGGTATACCTCCTCCTCGAACGTATGTGGCGAGAGGTCGGGGCGGAAGAGTTGGTAAAGGTGACGGACGCGGGGGCCGTTAAGGGTGGTGATTGCGCGGCCGTCAGGAGTGCAGAGTATGGTGGTGTCGTGGAGTGATGGGTGTGCGTGGATGGCGAATTGACCGGTAGGGAGCATGTCGAGGTCGGGGTTGATGGGGTCGTGGTTGAATGTGATTAGGGGGTGTGACCACGGAGGGGGTCCGGGTTCTGGCAGGATGGGTGCGGTGGAGGGGACAAAGCCAGAGTTAAATGCTGAAAGGGCGGTGGGGCCGGAGGGGGTCTCACTGATGGTGTCGTGGAGTTGTAGGCACGGGGCCCACTGTACTTCGTGGAGGTGGGTGAGGTCGTGTTGTTGGCCGCGAGCACACCAGTCACACTGCCATGTGGCAGGTCCCTGAGCTGGGCGGCATTGTGAGTGGATTGCAAAGTGCGGGCATGTGGAGCAGGTGGAGGTGGGTTCTAAGTGAAGAGGGGTATGGCATATGGAGCAATCAGTGGGGGAGGGGGGGGGGTAGGGTTACCGACATGGGGGTGGAAGAGATGAGTTGGAAGCCTTCGTCGAGTTGGAGTTGGATGTCCCATTCCGTGAGGTGTTCCGGGGCCCATTCGACCATGTATTGTGTTTGTCCGTATTCTGTGTCTTTGTGTTTGGAGATGATGCGTGTCACGTCGCAAGGGGGGAAGTGGTGGTCTGTGGGGGTGAGGTATTCCGTGTCTAGGTGTGTGATGCGGGCGGTGGGGGTGGTAGCGGTGTTGCGGTAGGAGTGGGTGTCTGGGGAGAGGGTGGAAGGGGGTCTGGGGAGGTGTGGGCTGAGGAGGGGAATCCAGGAGGGATGTAGGGTGGTGGGGGGGAGGCTTGTTTCGTGTTGAGGTTCGTGACGGGGAGGCGGTTGTGGATAGTGTCAGTGGGCTCTGTGAGAATTGCGGCGAGTAGGCGGATTGGGATAGAGAGAGAAGTGTCGGACCATGTGAGTTTGGAGATGGATTGACTGGATTTGAGGATGAAGGAGGAGGGGGTGGCGCGGAGGAGGACTTGTGGCCATGTGGTGATGTGATTTTGCCATAGTGGGTTAAGGCGGGGAAGGAGGGAGGTGTGTGTCTTACGGGGTGAGAATTCACGGTAGGCTTGTTTGTAATGGAGTGGGTCGGTGATGTGCGTGGCTCTGGCTCTGAGTGATGTACGGAGTTCTCCGTCTTGTCTGGTGAAGTGGGTGCGGATGGTAGTGGCGATGGGGTTGGTGAGGGAGAGGGGAGGGATGTTGTGAAAAAAGGTGCCAGCATCGCGTTGGGCACGCACAAGGCATCTGAGCGTGGGAAGGGATTGGTTGCCTGACATTAATGATTCAATGGGCCAGTGGGATTATGTGGTGGAGATTTTGTGTATGTGGGCTCTGGCCATTTGGCCCTTGTATCCGGGGGAGTTCAGGGTTTTGTGAAGGTGGCAGACAGTGAGTTGTGCGGCATGGGTTTTGAGGGAGGGGAGGCCGTAGCCGAGGTCTGAGGTGGGTCGGTGAAGGGCGGTGCGGGGGAGGTTGCG
Source organism: Tetraselmis chui (assembly GCA_026401115.1). NCBI lineage: Eukaryota > Viridiplantae > Chlorophyta > Chlorodendrophyceae > Chlorodendrales > Chlorodendraceae > Tetraselmis > Tetraselmis chui. The sequence goes on along the minus strand of JAPMLY010002289.1, from coordinate 19,026 downwards.
TACCGAGGAGACGGCGGAGCGGAGAGCGCGGCAGATTTGACCTTCAAGGGTGTCCAGTTGGGAGTCGCTGAAGAGTCCAAGTTGGAGGGTAAAATGTTTGCCTAGTAGGAGGCCACGGATGACGCGTATTCTGCGTGATTGGGTTAGAAGGGAGGTGGAAAGGGCGTTGATGAGGGAGGTAGTGGAGCGTCTGAGTTCGTGCCAGTGTTTGGTGAAGGTGAGGGAGGTGTTGAGTTCGACCCCTAGGACGCGGTATGTGTCCGAGGGGCCAATGGAAGGAATGGGCGATGGTGTGGAGTTAATGGTTATGAACTGTGATTGGAGGTGGGATGTGAGGAGGGTGGTGTTGGCAGGGGAGAGGGCGTTACCCAAACGCCAAAGGGCACCGGTGATACAGCATTTTTGGATGTTGACGGTCATATCTGTGTAGGCGCTGAAGAGGGAGAGTTTCTTTAGTTGGGTGGCCATGTTGGGGGTCGAGCCCGTGGCTATGCTGAGGTCGTCAGCGAATCCGTGCCCGGGGTAAGTGGCTGTGGATTCTGTAGGGTCAGCATTAGTGGCGGGGGGCCCGTTACGGATATCAATTCGTGCTTTTCCACAGGACGGACGTATACTCGTGGGTACGTCGCTACTGCAATATTGTAATGGTGCTGATGCTACAGTACGACCAGTACCTCCCGGTACGTACAGATATGCATAATTAATCTAACTAGCCAGATGACGCGCCAGAACGAGCTCTCCAATGCAGAAGGAGCCGCGTCGTGAAACCCAATGCTAGGCAGGCCGCGTCTCGAGGCAGATGACGACGGTTGAACAGCACTAACGCCTGACACGTAAGCATAGCTTGCAGGCGTAACCAGTCTGGGCTGAAACCTATTTAAGCCCAGTGCAGTAGAGGGAGGTGACAGAACCTTTTAACAATTCCTTTGTTCATTTACAACATCTACTGCCCAAGTACAGCAGTGAAACATCTTTCATCAATTACCTCTCGACAACATCAATTGCAATCTTACGACACAGAGCTAGACAGACTAGAACAGATTTGTGCTAGCGTTTAGCTTTCAGAGGCTAACCGCCACACTGGTTTCGGAGCTCTTTGGTCGACGCACGCTTTCGTTCGCTTATTGAACTGCTCGACGTTGTTTGATTGAGTTGAGATGGCTTCTCTTGGACCTGGTCATTACGTGGTGTTGGTAATTCACGTTGGAGGAACTAAACGGTCGGATTTGAAGTTGGTGTTTCAGCGTGAGCCTCGTACTGGTAGAACTTGGTTCCCTGCTGGCTCTGTCTTACCCAACGAAGAGCCTGTCGACGCTGCTATTCGCGAATTACACGAGGAGACCGGTCTTGTTTTGACACCGGATGATTTGACGCTGTTGAGTGGTGAACCTGTGAACGTTACGCTACCTCAAGGACGACAGCTTGTTTACGTGTACTCTGCGTCTATTCCTGTCCTGTTTGCTACGAGCAACTTACGTACACCTGCTCAGGTCGAGCAGGTTGTTTTGGAACAGTCGACAGTTAATCCGGATGGCACTTACGTCGTCCCGGAAATCATCAACACTGACGGTCTGACACTTACGCCTGCACAGACTGGGTTACTTCGTGCTGAGAAGCACAAGAGTGATTTACTTCACTTTGGTTACGTGACTCAGTGGGAATCTTTCTATCGAGCAATGACACAACATGTTCCAGTCATGCATGAAGACACGTCTATCCCGAGACAGCTCCACATGTACCCCCGGTTTACAACGGTCGACTCTGGTTCTGTCTGGCTGCTGATTGTTGGACACATCAACCGACTGACTGGAGTGGGACCTACAGATTTACGAGTGGGAAAGCCGATGCCTACCCACAACTTGGCAGGACTATCAGTGACTCTTACGGAGACTCAGCGTAAGGCTGCCATTACTTCACCGTACCAGAATGGTCAAGACCCACCTGTACTGGAGGATTGGCTCGAAGCTCAGCCTCAGCGTTTTGTAATGCTTGGGATTGCAGCTGACTCGTACGATGCAGTGTTCTGGGTTACTTCACAGTTTTCTGGACTCCTTGGTGGATGGTGGTTGAACCGGAAAAATCATCCTCCAATTCCATCTACGTACAACGAGCTTGTTGCGGAGATACGCAAGTCTACGTTTCTTCCGAACATTCAGGATGACGCAATTAAAGCTTTGCTAAGTTTTACACAGAGCAACACGATGAGTTACGCGCTTTTTACTAAGAAGTACAACGACTACTTACGCCGTTCTCGTCAAGACCTGACAGCGGAGGTACAGTGTGTACGCTTCATTACTGGTCTTGCAAACGTGGACCTCCAGAGACTGGCTAGATCACACCGAGCGCAACTAGGTTACCAGATTACGCTCGCGGAGCTACAAAACTTTCTGAATGACGTCGTGACAGACTCGCCGGAATTAGGCATTGCAAGGTCTGCTGCTGGACCATCTACCCAATCCTCTCGCAAGCGCAACCTTGAAGACCCTTTTGAGGAAGCCTCTAACGTCTGGAAACGTAACAAGGGTGGCCGAGGACGAGGCCGCGGACGTGGACGTGGAGGTGGTAACAATGGTGGTCGTGGTGGCAACAATGGTGGACGTGGTCAACCATCCGGTCGCGAAGATTTTAATTCAATCGCAAATGCAATGACAGCTGAGGAGCGTAAGCGACACATGGACGAAGGACTTTGCTTCAAGTGCCACAAGAAGGGACACCGTTTGTTCCAATGCCCGGAGTTCAAAGGCAAGGCACCAATGCAACCTAAGAAGCAATGATGGTGGCAAGGCTGTTCTACAAATGAACTGGAGCAGCCGGCTACATCTACTGTTCATTCTGAGACACTGTTAGCGACAGAGGTCGTCGATACTCTTTCGACATCTCCATCGACTACAGTTGCGACACCTGTAACGCAAGTAGCAGGTCGTCGTCGTCAGACTAAGCAGAGACAGAGTCGTAAACCTGTAACCAGACGTTCAGTTGATTGGAAACTGGTTGACTCAGTCTTTGACCCTCTGCATGCACGATTCAACTTCACGTTGGAAGGATGTGCTGATGATGAAGGTCTTAACTCGCACGGTGACTTACCTCACTGTTCGCCGAGTGACTCGATTCTAGACAGAGACTTAACAGGAGAGAGGGTGTTCATCAACCCACCCTGGGAGTTAGCTGAGCAGATTGCGCAGCATTTTGAGGATTGTCGTCGAACATCTCCGACATCTACGATGGCTGTATTTGTACTACCGAAGTGGGCGAAATTTACTCAGGTGACTAAGCACTGGAAACTCTATCAAGAATTCCCAGCAAGGACACAGCTTTTTACACGTCAGTCACTGGAGAATCCAGCGCAACAGGAGGTGGTTGCTCCAGCCCCTTGGCCTGTACAGCTGTGGTTAGTCGACGCAGATTGTGCGTTTAACGACTCACCAGAACCTACAGCACCTGATCAACCCGACTCGGTACCTGTACCAACAGACGACTCGGAACAGTCCATCGCTACGCTGCGACAATTTTCTTCGACAGCTACAGCCCTACTGACTGACCTCACGGAAGCTCGCCCGTTAATTCGAACTGAGCTGACTGTGAAAACTCCTGATGGCGGACACCACATTTCTGGATTAGTGGACTGTGCTGCGACACTTGATTTTGTGTCAGAGGACTTTGTACGACGCTTTGCTTTACAGACTCGGAAGTCTGCCAGTAAAACCCCAGTTCGACTCGCTAATGGACAACGAGTGACTTCTACGACAGTCTGCGACGTCACTTTTGAGCTGGCTCGACACGAGTTTCACCGGACTTTTTATGTCTTACGTGATTTACGCACAGCTGATTTAATCCTGGGTTTACCATGGCTTGATGACGAACAGGCCTCTTTACAATTTGGTACAACCAGAATTTTTACACTAATGGACGGCACAGCTGTGGAGACTACACTCGAGGAACGACGCCCTGAGTGTCTACTCCTGTCGTCTACGAAAGTTCAGAAGCTCATGCGCAAGACGCGCCGCAGCAGAGGACGTCATGCTGATTTTTACGTCATTGAACTTACGTCAGTCGCTGAACAAACGACAGACTTTCACACTGGAGAGGAACTAACAGCAGAACAACGTGATAACTTCCGGTCTTTACTCTTTGATGACTTCCCGGAGTTACTGCGACCTGTCGACTCTCCACCTGTAAGCCGACAGTGGGATCATCCCATTGAAACAATTGGCCCGATGCGACGTCAACGTCTGAACAGATTGTCACCCGCAGAGCGCGCTGAGCTTAATCGACAGCTTAAAGACGCAGTGGAAGCTGGGTTGATACGCCCCAGCTACAGTGAATTCGGCTCGCCAATTCTTTTTGTGCGAAAAGCTGATGGCTCGCTACGTCTTTGCATTGACTACCGCGGTCTTAACGAGGTTACGCGTAAAGATGCTTACCCGCTACCGCGTGTGGACGACACACTGGACGAACTTAAGGACGCGAACTTTTACACACACCTCGACCTCGCTTCTGGATTCTGGCAAGTTCGAGTGCGTGATCAGGACGTTCACAAGACGGCTTTTCAGACCCCTGATGGCTTAATGGAATGGGTCGCCATGCCGTTTGGCCTGTGTAATGCACCAGCTACATTTCAGAGGATGATGAACGACATACTTCGCGACTTTTTACATAAGTTCGTGACAGTCTACCTGGATGACGTCTGTATCTACAGTCGAACTCTGGAAGAGCACCTGGAGCACCTGCGTCTAGTGCTACAGCGATTCAAGGAGGAAGGGCTGAAATTGCGCCTTAAGAAATGCTTCTTCGGATTGCAAGAAATGGAGTATCTGGGCTACACTGTGTCAGCCGGAAAAATTTCGGTTTCCACAAAGAAAGTCGAGGCCGTTGCAGACTGGCCAGTGCCCAAGACGCAGAAGGAGGTTCGCAGTTTCGTACAGTTCTGCAACTTCTATGCGAGATTCATACACCATTTTAGCGACCTTACGGCTCCATTGACGGACTTACTGCGGAAGTCCCAGCCACAGAAGGTTACGCTGACGCCTGCCTGTTTGGAAGCCTTCGAGACTCTCAAGTTACGGCTCATTTCCGCGCCATGCCTGATCCTTCCGGAGGTCGGCTCGGACGCGACGTTCACCGTAGCTACAGATGCTTCCACAGTGGGGATTGCAGCAGTCCTGTTGCAAGACCAAGGAGGCGGTCTTCAACCAGTCTCTTACTGGGCGCGTAAGCTGAATTCAGCTGAGCGTGGTAACACTTACTCTGCGTACGACTTAGAAGCTTTGGCCGTATGCGAAGCTGTCAAGCATTGGAGGTGCTATCTTGAAGGCTGTTCTAAGTTCCTTGTCGTAACAGACCACGACACACTGCGGCACCTGCTCAGGCAACCGAACAACAGGCTGAACAAGCGGCAAGCAAGATACCTGCGGGATTTGCAACCGTTTGTGGGCTCGATGACACTTGCATATCGCAAGGGAGCTCTGAACGAAGCTGACCCGTTAAGCCGGCGACCAGACTTCGTACCTCAGGCCACAGTACCCTTATTTTGGGATGGCGAGGTTCCGTCAGATCGAGAATTACGACGGAAGTCCCAGCTGCTGTTTGAAGACGCACAGTTAAATTCACTGACTGTTGACGCGTTGCAGCTGAGCCCTGAGTTCGCTGATCTCATTCGCGAGGGGTTCTCACGAGATTCGTTTTATGGGGACGATGGTGAGTGGACAAGAGACAGCCGGATAGAAGCCAGAGACGGGTACTTTTGGCGTCTCAATCGCCTCTGTATTCCACAGAACTCTGAGCTCCGACTGAGATTGATCGCAGAGCTGCACGAAAGTTCGTCAGCCGGTCACAGAGGAGTTGCTAGCACTCTTGCTAAAGCACTCGACAGATTCTGGTGGAAACGAATCCGCCAAGATGTGAAAGATTTTTGTGAACGCTGCGTCGTGTGCCGACGAGCGAAGATTCGACCTCAGATGGCCGCGACTCTTTACCCGTTACCTGTTCCACCCAGACCGTGGCACACAGTTGGTCTTGACTACCTGACACACTTGCCTGAGAGCAACGGCTTTAACAGTGTGCTGATTGTAGTAGACCATCTAACTCGAATGGCCCATTTTCTGCCATGCACAGAGTCGATTACTGCCGAAGAAACTGCAACTTTGTTTTTACAGGGAGTCTACCGTTTACATGGACTGCCCCGAGTGCTGATCAGTGACCGCGACCCGAAATTTGTCAGCGCCTTCTGGCAGACATTGTGGAGACGCCTTGGAACGCGACTAAACATGTCTACCAGCCGACACCCAGAAACAGACGGACTGACAGAGCGCGTGAACAGCACGTTTCAGCAGCTTCTTCGTTGCTTCTGTTGCTATGATGGCTCCAACTGGTCGACACTTTTACCGCAAGTGGAGTTTGCGTACAACGCTTCGCGTGCACTTGGAATTGAGCACACGCCGTTCGAGGCTAACTTTGGTTTTTCTCCTGAGGAGCCTCCTGACCTGCTCTTCAGCATGCGACCATCGATTCCTTTTTCGCAAGACGCAACAGAACGGTTGAGATTGTTACAGGAAGTACACAGCTTGGTACGCTCAGTGTTACAACTACACAAGAACGAGATGCAAGCGCGCACAGAACCGTCTACAGCGCCACACTTCGCTAAGGGAGACAAGGTGTCAGTCGTCACAGCAAATCTTTTTCTGCGAGGACAGCCGAACAGGAAACTCAGAGACAGACAGCTTGGCCCTTTTTCAGTGGAGGAGCAGATTGGGAAACACAGTTACAGATTAAAACTTCCAGCGACAGTACGCTTACATCCTGTGTTCCACGTTAACAACTTAAGACCCTGCTCTACCGCTCTGCTACGGCCAGCTGTCCCGGTGACTGTCCCTGAAGGAGACGACGAGGAGTTTGACATCTCACACATCTCTGCTGTGTGCATCAAGTCGCTACCTGGGCGACGAGGCAAATATTTGCTCTTCATGACGCATTTCAGTGATGACGACATTCCACCTGTCTGGCACCGATTGAACGAGGTGCATCGAACAGTTGCGTTACAAGAATTCTTGGAGACGCCCCAATGGCGCAAGTTCGCCAAGACTCAGGCGTACATTGATTTTATGCACGCTCACCCAGCGCGCATTCCTGAGTCCCAGTAATTGCTTCAGTAAAGGAGCCAAGAACCACGGAGGTCTGCCTCGCGGCGACCTCATTGATCTGTCAAGAGGGGGAGGGTACGAGTGTGACGAGTACAGTCCTGCAACAGTACATTGCAGGACATTGTACAGGTACTCGTTACGAATTCCAATTCGTGCTTTTCCACAGGACGGACGTATACTCGTGGGTACGTCGCTACTGCAATATTGTAATGGTGCTGATGCTACAGTACGACCAGTACCTCCCGGTACGTACAGATATGCATAATTAATCTAACTAGCCAGATGACGCGCCAGAACGAGCTCTCCAATGCAGAAGGAGCCGCGTCGTGAAACCCAATGCTAGGCAGGCCGCGTCTCGAGGCAGATGACGACGGTTGAACAGCACTAACGCCTGACACGTAAGCATAGCTTGCAGGCGTAACCAGTCTGGGCTGAAACCTATTTAAGCCCAGTGCAGTAGAGGGAGGTGACAGAACCTTTTAACAATTCCTTTGTTCATTTACAACATCTACTGCCCAAGTACAGCAGTGAAACATCTTTCATCAATTACCTCTCGACAACATCAATTGCAATCTTACGACACAGAGCTAGACAGACTAGAACAGATTTGTGCTAGCGTTTAGCTTTCAGAGGCTAACCGCCACACCGTGGAGGAGACCCCGTAGAGGTGTTCGCAGGTATCTACAAAGGTAGGGGGCATACCGAGGTGTCTCATGTGTTTGAACATGTGGTCGGCGGCGTTGAAGGCGCCTTTGAAGTCTGCGTACATAACGTAGATGTCTTTTCTTGTGGAGTTTCGCGTCCTCCATGGCCATGATTATGGATTGAGGGAGTCATTATGCTGCGGTGTTGTCGAAAGCCGTCCTGTTGGTCACTGAGGACACCCCGTGGTTCGATGGTGTAGTTGTCGGGGTTGGCTGGGTGTTCCCAGGGGGGTATGGGTAAGTCGGGCGGGGTGGCTCGCGTGAGTTCAGTGGTGAAATGGGAGTGGACTGCGTCAATGACGGCCGAGGGGGAGGACGCTATGGTCTTATCGGGTTTGGTAATGCGGAGGAGTGTAGAGGTTGCGGTGGTCGCCGGGAGGAGGCCACTTTTAATTTTCAAGCCGCGGTGGGAGGATTTCGGGGAGGCGTCATAGGCAGTATTGGTGCGTTTTTTAAGCTTTTGTAGTATATCGGAGGTGGTGGTTCGGAGGAGAAGGCGTATGCGTGCCTGGCATCGTTGACTGATTTCGGAAGGGGAGAGGCAGTCGGAGGTTTGCAGGAGGGTTTGGGCGAGAGGAAGGGGGCCTTTGTTGGTACTACATCGACGGAGTTTTCGGATGAGTTTACGTGCCTTTTTAGACAGCCAGGTGGGGTTAACGGATGAAGTGACGGGGCGGGGTTTCTTAGGGGGAAGGAGGGGCCAGATGGTGGCTGCGTGGTCCAAGTGTTGTGAGAGCAGTGCGGTGAATTTGGACGCTAGGGTGTCGAGGGTGTCGGGAGTGGCCTGGAAAGGGGAGGTATTTATAATTTCCGCGTGGAGGGAGGCTGTTTCGTTAAGAAGATAGGGTGTTACGTTGGTAGGATGTAATGTGTTGTGGCTGGAGTGGGAGCTTAAAGGAGTATTTACGGGTGGTGTGGTGAGGGCGTGGTGGGTCGTGGGCCGTGGGTGGTCGAGCGATTAGGGAGGAGGGGGCAGGGATGACGAGGTGAATCGCCGAGTGGTCGGAGAAGTGAGATGGAGAGGAAAATTTTGAGCATGCTGGAGGATTGAGGCTTAAGGGGGAGGGGGGTGGAGTGAGCCAGTGGTCGAGGCAGCCGTCGCTGCGGGGAAAGGTGGGGAGGGGGGGGTGGAGCGGGCGAAGGTGGTGTTTGAGGAGGGTGGTGAGGGCGGGGTTACCCCTACCTGGTGTGGTGGTCGTTTGGAAGTCGCCTCCCCAGAAGACACGGTGTGTTGGGTATTCGTCCGCGAGTCTGAGGCCCCATGCTGCGACTTCCGCGTATAGGCGGGTGAGTTGGGTGTTGTGGAGTTGTGGCATGTAGACCCCGAGAAGAAGGTAAGGGTCACCTGAGTGGGGGACGAGTTGAAGTCCTGCGATGTGTGGAATTAGATGGGGAGGAGGGGTGAGGACGGTTGCGGTGTTGAACGACTCCCTGCGGACCGCAAACAGAACGCCTGCGGAGGGTAGTGGCACAGCTGAGTAGCGAGGACGTGAGCTTTTGAGGAGGTAGTGGGGGAGGGCGACTCGCCAGCGTGATTTGTGGGTGTTGTGTGTGGTTTCTGTGAGGATGAGGACATCAGGGCGGTGGGTGGTGGCCAGGTGCTCCACATCCATGATAGATGTGTGGAGTCCCCTGGTATTGAGGTTAATGAGGTGTAGGGGCTGTGGGAGGTGATGGGGAAGAATTGGTGTGGGGTGCGGGCGGGGTTTGGGGGGGGGGGTTGGCTGGGGGGGGAGTGTTGGTGCCGGGTGTGGGGGTGTTGGAGGTGGAGGGGTGTGACAGGTGAGGAGGAGTGGTGTGGTGTTCGGTGGAGGGTAGGGCGGGGTGATTGGGGGGGGGTGGGGGAAGGGGTGGAGTGGGGGTGGGCTTGGATAAGGGGGTTGGAGAGGGGTGTATGTGTGCGGGTGAGGGGGTGGGCTGGTGAGAGTGGATGGCCTCTAGAAGTTGTGAGCGTCCGATAGGGAGGGGGGTGGAGCGAAAGACGTGGTGCCACAATAGAGAGTGGAGGGAGTAGACTGAGTGTCTGGGGTCGAATTGGGGGGGGTCGTAGGCTTGGTCCGCAGGGGCCGTGAGGATAAAGTACGTGTGTAGGAGGACGTGGGTGCCACAAGACCAAGCGCGAGATACGTCGTTCTGTCGAGGGGGGTTGAGGAGGCGAGGAGTGAGGAGGGGGGGGGGGGGGGGAACGAGTTCCAAGAGGTGAGGAGGGAGAGAGTGCGGGTGAGGAGGGATGGAGGGGGGTTGTGGTGGAGTGAGTCGATCCAAGTGGCGGAATCGTGTGTCACGTGTAGAAGGCCGAAGAGGGAGTGCTGCCATGTGAGGACAAGGAGAGAGTTGTGGGGTGTGCCCGGGCGGGGAGGTGCGCCCCTGTTTGCAAGGTTAGTCCACTGGCTGGGGTAGACGTGATGGTTATGAAATGTGTCCACTTCAATGTTAGTGACGATAGAGTAGGTGTTGTAGGAGGTTGAGTGAAGCTTGGCAAGGGAGGCGGCAATGCAAGAGAGGTTGGAGAGGTCCTGGTAGTGACCCCATTGGAATGATAGAACTGCCGATGAGTCTAGGTGTCCGATAGGGGTGGGAAGGCCGTTTTCAAGATTCAAATCATAGAGTAGTTGTGAAGTTGCATGGTGCAGGTGGTGGGTGTGAATTGTGGCGGAAGAGTGTCCCTGTGTGGGTTGGTTACACCGTGATTACGGATGTCATGGGGAGGGCGGGGGAGAGGGGTTGGGGGTCGAACCTCCGGGCCTGTTGGCCCGTCTGTAGTGGAGTTAGGGACGGTAGATGGCCTCATCGGCCGAGGGGAAGTCGGAAGGAGGGATGGGAGGTCCAGTGGAGGGGAGGGGCTCCGCAGCGGCGACTTCGTTGTTCGGGTCTTCATCAGTGAAGTCGTTGAGGTCGAGGGCTGAGGTAGCATGGGAGGAGTCTGGAAGGGGGAGACTGGAAGGGTGTGCGGTGGGTATGCGGGTTGGGGACCGGTGATCGGAGTGGGTGTTGTGCGGGTTGGGGGAGGGGGTATGGTGCCTGATTGTCGGGGGTTCGCGTGGCATATGACGGTGTGGGGGTGAGGACTGGGTCTTTTTGATTGTGGGACGAGTGTGTTTTAGGACGCCGGATGGGGGGGCGGGTTTGAGTGCGGGGTCTGTGGGGGTACGTATTGTTGGGGAGGAGTCCATGGGGTCGTGGCGGGGAAGGGAGGGAGCCAGGGGGTGGGGGGGGGTTGATGTCGTGTTGGGGTTGGAGGCTGGGTGTTGGGGGGAGGGGGGGGTGGGGGGTGGTGACCCTGTGATGGGTGAGAGGAGGCAGGGGCGGGTTGCGTGAGAGGGGTGGACGAGGAATCCATGTGGTCTGTTGAGGTTTCGAAGATGGTGGGGAGGGAGTTTGGGGGAAGTGGTGTGGTGGCGGGTATGGATGGAGGGGCTTGATGGTGAGTCGGGGAAGTTTGTGGATGAGGGGCAGGGGAGGGGGAGCGACGTTTTTTGGAAGGGCGTTGGTGGTGAGTGTGTGGGGGTGGGGGTGAGTGGGAGGGGGCCAGCAGGATGTCGGAGAGGGAGTCGAAGTCGAGGGGGGCATCATCGGGGGTGTCGAGCATGGAACCATCAGCAAGTTCTTGTTGCCAGGATTCGTAGGTGTTGGTGGCCTGGAGGTGGCCTGTCCATTCGAGAAGGAGGGAGGGGGGCTTGCGGAGAAGGGATTTGTTTTTTGTGATGGTGAGTGGGGGGGGAGAGGGGGTGGTGTGGAAAACGGGGTCCGAGATGCGGGACCTGCCGAAGATGGAGTAGTGGTGTGGTGTGATGTAGAGGGAGCATGTGGTGTGGGTGGGGGTGCCTCGATGGATGTAGGTGTGGGGTAGGGGGATGGTGGCGGTGCCGTTGGTGGAGACGAGAATGCAGTACATGGTGGTGGTAAGGGAGATTTGGATGCTGGTGGCGATGTGTGGGGAAGGGGAGGGGTGGGAGCGGAAGTATGAGCCGTCAGGGAATTTCTGGAGGGAGGCATGGAGGGATAGGTTGAAGGGTGGGGGGGATGGGCGGCGGGAGTGGGTGTGGGAGTGTGCGTATTCAGATGCTGTTTGGTGGAGGAGGGTGGAGAGCCAGTGTGAGGGAGGGATGGAGCCATTGGGTGTGGGGCAGGGTAGTGGGAGGGGGTGGGGTGATTGAATGAGGACTGTGGTGAGGCAGGTGTCAGCCCAGGAAGTGCCTGGGACATGGCCTGTGAGTGGGGGGGGTGTGATGATGATTGTGTAGTTTTGGGGGGTGGGGGGTACTGAGTGAATAGCATTTTGAAGTGTTGCGTGAAAATGTACAGGGCCTGATTGTGAAAGGAGCGGGTTATGGGACGGGTGGAGGATATTCATCCAGAAGGAGGTGGGATCGTTCTCCACAAGTATGGGTTCGCGCGTTGGTTGCAGGGCGTCCGCGATCTGAAGGAGGAGTTGGACGGGCTCAGGGAGGTCTTCCATACAGGGGGTAGGGTCGGTGGCGCTGGTGTTCCAGGTGTCGGCGAGCTCCGTGGTGAGTCGATCGAGGAGGAGGGCCTGGAGCAGGGGAACGACGTCTGGGCCGGAGAGATGAGTGAACAGGGGGGAGCTAATTTTCACTCGGCGGCCTGAAACTGCGGGGACAGCCACAGCTCGGATTATCTGAATTTCCTGCTGTCTCAGTGTGTGGAGAAGGTGGGGATCCGAGGCGGCGCGCGGTGGCGTTGGACCTCCCGACGGGAGTTCACGCTGGCGTGAAGCGAGCTAAAAAAGTAGGCCGACAGATATACAGGAGGTAGGTATATCCAGACGGACCTCCTGGTGTCCGTGAGAGAGAGCGACTGGTAAAGGAGTGAGGTCGAGTTGTTGGGGCATAGCTGGGTGGGTAGTGCGGGTGACAGAGGCTGTCCATCGCGCGCGGTGGGCGAGTTCCCGGCCTATAATATTTTTCACGCGGGTTGGGATATCGGTTAGGGCGTGAACCTTCTCGAGAAGCCATCGCCGAGCGAGAGAGCAAGCGGAAATAAGCATGTGTGATGAGGATGGCGTGTCCGGTAGGAACACGCCGTGGAGCCAGAAGCTGGCAGTGTCAGGGGGGGCAGTGGAGTATTGGCCTGTCAGGAGGTATGAGTCGATCAGGCGAGCAGAGAGGTCAACGGCCCTACCGAGAGCTGGGGCATTCGTCGGAACCGACATGACGAGGGGGGTTTGGAGGCCCGTGCCCGGAGTAGGTTCCAGTGGCGTGCCTCGCCCGTGTTCCGCGTTCTCGATTTGTGGGGCAGTGAGGAAGGGTGCGAGTGGGTGACCCACGAGGCGGTTGCGGGGCCCGATGTGGTCATCCGCGAAGAGGGGTGTAGGGCGGTCCTTAAGTAGGACTTGCTTGTAGGAGTCCGGGAGGGTGGAAGTAGACATGGTGGTCGGTCGTGTGATGTCGATGTCAGTTGGTGGGGAGTTTGCAGTGTGGAGAGAGGAAGGTTTATAGGTGGTCAGCGTGTGTTGGCGGCACACGACCAGGCCTGATGGGACCTGGGTTTGTTTTTCACGGACGTCTGATGGGAACGTCCGGACGCTCGGAGGGGCGCGTGAGAGTGCGCCGGCTCCGTGGGAAAGTGATTTTTGTAATCTATTTGATACGCATGAGTGTCGTAGTCTTGGACGGAGTACTCGGAATGTTTGAGATGTAGGCGGCGCAGATTCCGGCAAGTGAATCGAATTCAAATTTGTGAAAGCTGCGCCTTGGAGTGTGTACCGTCTGATGTGCCTACGGATCCACTGACCTGGGTGAGCTATGCTCGGGTGGGGAGAGGCGATCGGTGCCCGTCGTCCGACGGGCCCTGTGGTCACCAGTCTATCGCTCATCGGGAGGCCAGGCCCGGGGCGAAGACGGTCGGCGTTGCTCATCCGAGCTACCGACCCATCCCCTATATTTTTACGTCAGTAGTACTTTAGTAGTACTTTGGATCTTTTTACTGTCTTTAGTGACGGTAGGATGCGTTTTTTATTTGGTTTGGTGAGACTTCATGGCTCCACACCGTCATCTTGTTGTTGATGTGACGGTTGCAATTGCTCGCACGAACACCAATGTTCCTCGTATAGGTGCTCGTCTCCCACTCCCGGGCAGCCTTGCATTGTGAGTTCAACATGGTAAATTTTATGCGGACCTCCGCCCTTTTGCTTTGCTTGGCACGCCTTCGGTTCAATCGGTCCATGACTACTATCCCTTCGCTCTGAAGGATGGGGGGCGGTTGGCGCCTAAGGCGGTTGAGTTGGTTGATCGCCTCACTGTTTTGGTGGCAGTTCGTCGCTTCCCGGACATGGGTGTTGCTAACTCTCGTTGTTTGCGCTGTGACAGTTATGTTCGTATGCAACATGTCTTCTGTAAAAGTGCTGTTGTTCCTCTCGGAGTTCGTTGGGGAATATGCGGTGAGAGTTCATGCAACGTCGTTTTGCTGCTTCATGGGTTCCTATCTCCGCGATGCTATGCATGAGGGCAGTGCTGATGTTGTGGCATGCCTTCATGTTCCTCGGGCTTAGGGTTTTTCCTCTTTTCTTCTTTCTGCTTGGTGACCTATGATGCTTTTTTCTTGCTTATGCTGTATTTTTAGTGTCAAGTTGGAAAGAGATAATGTATAAACTCCTCCATAAAAGTCCGGTCGATTTTATTGACAAATCGTACAATCCTAGGCAATGTTTTGAAGCCCAAATGATATAGATTGCGCCGACAAATACAAGGGGGGCGCATTCGAGCACTACCAGGCTTGCGTACTAGGGGTACTGCAGGGAGGTTCTAGGGTATTGTAAGTCGTATTGGGGGTACTGAAGCTTTCTTTTAAAAATAAGTTAAGGATTGCATGGGGGGGGAGTGGAGAAAAGGGGAAAGAGAGAGTAGAGGGAGTGAAAGGGAAAGAGAATAACATGGGAGTGAGGGGGGGCGGGGGAGGCGGTAAGCAAGACGAAAGGAAGAGGGAAAAGAGAAGAGGGGAACGAAGGGGGGAGAAGGGAGAGAGAAGAAAGAAAGGATGGGGGTGAAATAAAGAGGGGGCCGGGAAGGAAGAAGGGAGAGGGAGTGAGAGGAAAGGGGGGTTGAGAAGGGGACATGCAAAGGGGGATGGAGAGGTGGAAAGAAGGGAGAAGGAGACGGAGCAGATGAATGATACTAACAAGAAGTAGGCAAGTAAATCATGAATTAAGTTTTTGATTTTTCTTCGTATTGATATATCACTAAGTAATTTAACTAAGTATATTTGTATGACATAGTATGACAAGTAGCCTTATGAGAGCTAACTATAGACACAAATATGTTGCTGCTTCATGTTGCTAGTGCATGTGGAAGTGCAATTGCAGAAAGATATGAAAAGATGTTTTATTGTTTAGTATTTAACATTAGAATGCAATTGAACAAAGGAATTGTTATACATATTCTATATCTCCCTCTACAACAACATGCTTAAATTGCTCTAGCCTAGCTAGCTGGCACTTGCTCTCGTTTGTTGCTCGTGCTGGGTGCTATAATTCTCGTTACGCTCTAAACCGACCAGCGACGCGGCTTGCCCGTCTCAAGAAATCATACCAGCGCGTCATCTAGCAAGTTAGATTAATTGTGCATATTTGTACGTACCGGGAGGCATTGGTAATAGAATACGCATCAACACCCTCGTTAAATCGTAGTAGCGACGTAACCACGTGGTACATCCTTCCGATGGAAAAGCAAGAACTATATTAGTAACGAGCACATGAATAAAGTCATGTAATGTATACTTACATGATTGTACTCGTCACACTCGTCCCCTCCGCCTCTTGACAAGATGAATGGGGCCAGCCGCAATGCTAACCTCCGTGGTGGTCTTGGCTCCTTTAATGAAGTAATTACCGGGACTTAGGGATGCGCGTTGGATGAGCGTGCATGAAGTCAATGTACGCCTAAGTCTTGGCAAACGCGTGCCATTAGTGCATCTCTAGAAAGTCTTGTAACGCCGTAGTACGATGGATCTCGTCTAACCGGTGCCAAACGGGTGGAATGTCGTCATCTGTGAAATGCGTCATGAAGAGCAAATATTTGCTTGTTCGTCCATGTAACGACTTAATGCACATAGCGGAGATGTGAGACACGTCGAATTCCTCATCGTCTACTTCTGGAACGGTCACTAAGATAGCATGTCAAAGTGAAGATGTAGAGCAAGGTCTTAGATTGTTAACGTGAAACACCGGGTTAAGCGTGCTGTCGCTGGCAGCCGTAGTATGTAATTGTGCTTCCCAATCTGCTCCTCGACTGTAAAAGTTCCAAACTCTCGATCACGGAGCTTTTGAATAGGCTGTCCACGAACGAAGAGGTACTTTCTAACGACAGTCACTTTGTCTCCTCGAGCGAAGTGCGGGGCTGTCAACGGTTTTTAACGAGCTTGCATCTCATCCTTGTGCAGCAGTAACACCGTACGTACAAGAGTATGAATCTCATGTAACAGTTTTACTACATGGCTCCTCTAGAGAAAAGCCCAAATTTGCATGAAGAGAGTGTGCTAAATTCCATGCGCACGTGTAGCGTTGTACGCGAATTCCACTTATGGCAATAGGTTTGTCCATCTCGCTCCATCGTAGCAACAAAAACAACGCAAAAGCTGCTGAAACTTGTTGTTGACAACCATCCGTATCTGGGTGTCGACTGGAAGACATGTCTAGGCGCATTCAAAGGCGTCTACAAAGCATCCGCGAGAAGCCACTGACGAACTTCGGGTCGGGGTCACTAACCGGCACTCGGGGCAGTCCGTGTAATCCGTAGACTCCATGTAAAAACAAACTAAGATACCGCATGTTTCTTTTGGTCTTAAGCTCTATGTACACGGCATAAAATGGGCCATTCTAGTATGATGGTCAACCACAATCAACGCACTGTCAAAGCCATTGCTCACAGTGTGTTAAGTAGTCAAGTCCCATAGTGTGCTACGGTCTGGGTGGAACATGTAAAGGGTAAAGAGTCGCAGCCATATGGGGTTGAATTTTAGCTCGTCGACACACAACGCATCGTTCACAAAATCCTTGTCATCTTGGCGAATTCGTTTTCACAAGAATCTGTCAAGGGCATTAGCAAGAGTGCTAAAAACTCCTATGTGACTAGTTGGCGAACTGTCGTGCAACCCAAAGATCAATCTCACTCGGAGCCCAGAGTTCAGCGGAATACAAAGGCGATTGAGACGCCAAAAGTAATAAGCTATGGCTCCAATCCGACTGTCCCTTGCCCACTCACCCTCGTCCCGATAAAACAAGTCATGGGAGTACCCCTCGCGAACGAGATCATCGAACTCAAGGCTCATCCGCACCGCGTTAACAATACGTATTTTTTTTCCGTGTCTTCTAACATCGAATGGGACTCCCGTCGTAACTCGCCATCTCACGGAACCTCGCCATCCCAAAACAATAGAAATGTGGCATGAGGTGAGAAGTAAAGCCTCCGACTCAACGAATCTACTTCGTTCAAGGCTTCCTTGCTTTAAGCAAGCGTCATCGAGCCCACAAACGGTTGCAAGTCCCGCAGGTAACGTGCTTGCCGCTTGTTCAACATGTCGTTCGGCTGCGTGAACATATGTCGCAATGTATCGTGGTCTTTGACGACAAGGAACTCAGAGCACCCTTCAAGATAACATCTTCGTTGCTTAACCGCTTCGCATACGGCCAAAGCTTCCATATCGTAGGCAAAGCATGTGTTGCCACGCTTAGCAGGATTCAGCGTACGTGCCCGATAAGAGACTGGCTAAAATCCTCCTCCTTGGTCTTGCAACAAGATTGTTGCAATCCCCACTGTCGAAGCATATGTAGCCACGGTGAACATCGCGTCCGAGCTGACCTCCGGAAGGATCATGCACGGCGCGGAAATGAGCCGTTACTTGAGAGTCTCGAAGGCTTCCAAACAAGTAAGCATTAGCGTAACCTTATGTGGCTAGGACTTCAGCAGTAAGCCCGTCAATGGAGCCGTAAGGTCGCTAAAATGATGGATGAACTTTGCGTAGAACTTGTAGAACTGTACGAAACTGCGAACTTCCTTTTGCGTTGTAGGCAGTGGCCAGTCTGTAACGGCTTCAACTTTCTTTGTCGAAACTGAAATGTGGTTCCAATGTAGTTGTATCAGTGTAATTGTATGCTTTGCAAGACAATGGGTACGGAAGTCATGGCACAATGTGGTTGTGACAGACAAGAAGTGCTTTTTGCTGTCAAGTAAGGGGCATGGGAACAAGGAGTAGGTGCTTCTCGAGGATGATTCGCCAACCAAGGTTTCGGAGTAAAACTGTTTCAAAGTACACGCGCATGGTGGTGTTAGCAAGTATGATAGGACACATTTGTGTGTGACAATGGGGAGCATCGGCATTAAGGCAAAGAGCAAGGGCGAAAATAGCGAGGTGTATCTCACCTTGCTGCAGGAGCACATGATACCCGCGTGTGAGGCTTTGATGGCAAAGAGGCCCTTGGCCGAGGCGCAACATCACTGAATTTTTCAGCAAGACAATGTTGAAGTAGTGCTTGGAAGAAGGTTAGGAATTGGCTTTCATCTCAATGCGGCTTTCAAGTGATGCCATGGCCTGCCAAAAGCCCTTATCTTCGGTGGATTGAAAACATGTGGGGTATTGTGTCTAATAGATTACAAAAAAATTCGGACCAAACTTCACGCAATTTTGAGGCGGTTGTACAACACGACTACGGACTCGCGCTATATGTCGGTTGTCGGTAAATGTACGGTGCGCAACTCACAGCGCGCAGTCCCCTCTAGGGATAGCTTCATATCATAAAATCCGACGTGGCATCCCGACGTACGGAAACGTACCAAACGTGCCGAAACGTACATGCACGAACCGAAACGTACTGAACGTACAACGACGTACTAAAACGTTCCAAATATACCGGCAGAAAATGTCGTGCATTGGTCGTCATATCGTCGGATATGAAATTTTCGTTACTCGGAAAATTCATCGCATTTTCAGGAATAAATAGAAACGTGTTGGTTTTGATATAATAAAATAGCCGTGATTGATATTGCATGTTAATGTAGTATGGACCACATTTCCGATACAATATTCTGTATCAAACTGGAGTACTTATTTACATTTCTTACTCATGAAGCAATGATACTACGGGATTTCTCTCAGTCTCTCACTTTTCTCCACTTCTCTGACATTCCCTCTCCCTCTCCCCCCCCCCCCTCTCTCTCTCGCTTCCTCTCCAT
>JAPMLY010002288.1:0-53405 GCA_026401115.1 Tetraselmis chui | reverse complement strand
CACACCCTTAAAACCCGCTGCGAAGCAGGCATCCGTACACACCTCGGCAAAATCAAAGCCCACAACCATTCCCTAGGCAACGACCTCGCAGACACACTCGCAAACCAAGTCGCGGATGGTCACCCACCCGACACCTTATACACCACAGGTTCTGAAGTCACAATAGGCCACTGGACATGGCCATACACCCTCCTCCCACAAACCCTAGGGGACCCCATACCCTACAGATACACCAACCTCAAATCCGACGCACACACCTACAGCACAAAACACACACACACTCCTCTCTCACAAACAACCAAACACGGAGCCCTCCTCGCCCGCGCCGCGAAGGACGGCGCCGATTTTTCTTACCACAAAAAACACTCAACCCTCACAAATATCCAGTTCACACACAAACAAGAATTCATGTGGGGCGTCCACAACACCCGCCTACTTACTCACAACCCCACCCTGCGCTGCCCCCTATGTGGTCAATTCACCAGCAACGGCCACATGGCCGGTAACTGCCCCTCTATGTCTGGTCTAAGACAGGACCGACACAACAGCGCTCTGCAACTCCTACTCTCCCTACTGGAACGCCACAACGGAGGACGTTGGGAAACCATCACCGCAGACTTCGGTAACAAACCCATAAAATCGTTTGCTTCCCCCACCCCTGCCCTCACTCCACTTGACTGCCACCCACCTCACCCCACCCACATGCCCACCCGCCTTGTTGCTGCTGACGAAGGTCTCTCGCCTGACTCCCTCACCTCATGCCCCGCCGTCCTCCCCCCTGAGATTCTCCCCCCCCTGCTTCGTCCCCCTGCACACAAACCTGACTTCATCCGCATCCTCGAACCCCGATTCGTTGGTCACTCCAACGGTCGCCGTCGCTACGCGTCCATAAAAAAGATTCAGATAGGGGAATGGAAGTACTGCACAGACAACAACCTCTCCCACACAGCCGACCTCATACGTGACAAATACACACCCCTTGCGAACGCCATCAGAAACCACTGGCCAGGCACAGTGGTCGACATCCTCCCCATAGTCATGAGCCGCACAGGTACACCGCACTCCTCCACCATCACGAGTCTCACCTCCCTTCTCACCACCCGCACCGACCCTCCAGATAAACTCGTCTCCAAAGCACATCTCGACACATCTCGCATTCTTGCACAACTCCATACGCATACTGTCCAATGGCTGCATCACCTCCTACGCATATACCGCATCAAGTCCCGCACGACCTCCCGCCGCGCATCCGCACATTGCCCCCTCGCACGACCCTGACTGCACACAACCTTCGCCTCTAATTGCACCCTCCCCGGGGGGGAGTAAAACCCCCGAACACCCTTGGAGAGGTTGGATTAGGTGGTTAACGGTCTAGCCCTGACTTGTAAGTTCCCTGTATGGCATAGTTGGGAGGGCCCAGAGACAGCAGCCGACGCATCCGGCTTTTGGTGAAAAACCGGCGCATACGGTACATGTTGTAAACAATTTCAATTTCAATTTCAATGATGTAGCCATTGGACAGTGTGCGTGTGGAGTTGTGCAAGTATGCGAGACGTGTCGAGTCGTGCTTTGGAGATGAGTTTGTCGGGAGGGTCAGTGCGGAGGGTGAGTAGAGAGGTGAGACTTGCGATGGTGGATGAGTGCGGTGTACCCGTGCGGCTCATGACAATGGGGAGGATGTCGACTTCGGTACCTGGCCAGTAGTTGCGGATGGCATTTGCGAGGGGTGTGTATTTGGCACGAATCAATTGGGCTGTGTGGGAAAGGTTGTGGTCCGTGCAGTACTTCCACTCCCTATCTGAATTTTTTTAATTGATGAGTATCGGCGGCGACCGTTTGTGTGACGGACGTAACGAGGTTCGAGGAGGCGGATAAAGTTGGGTTTGTGCGCCGGGGGTCGAAGCGCGGGGGGTAGAATCTCAGGGGCACTTATGAGGGGCCCTTAGTAGGAGCCCCGAAAATCTGGAAGCGCGACAATGGTGTTGGTGTTGGTCGATGTCGAAGGTGTGGAGGAGGACAAGGAGGTCGTGGCCGAACTTCTCAAAGCAATGGCCGAATCGACTTCGGTCTCATCGCCGGAGCTTGGACCCCCGAAAAGCGTAAGCGCCATATTGAAGGGGGACTTTGCTTCAAGTGTCACAAGAAGCGACACTGTCTTTTCCAGTGCCGGGAGCTGAAAGGCAAGGAGGCGATGGGTGCTCCTTCGAAGAAGCAATGATGGTAGCATGGCTGTTCTAGTGACGAGCTGGAGCAGTCGGCTGAATCTACTTATCGTCCTGAAACACTGCTAGCGACACACGTCGTCGAAACTCTTTCGACATCTCCATCGATTACAGTCGCGACTCTTGCAACACTAGTAGCATGTCGTCGTCGTCAGAACAAGCATAGAGAGAGTCGTAAACCTCTAACAAAACGTTCGATTGATTGGAAAGTGATTGACTATATTTTTGAACCTCTGCACGCACGCTTTGACTTCACCTTGGAGGGAGGTGCTGATGAGGAGGGTCTAAACTCGAACCGTGACTTACCTCATTGGTCGCTGAGTGATTCAATCTTGGCGAGAGACTTGTCAGGTGATCGGGTATTTATAAATCCACCCAAGGAGTTGGCTGAAGTGATTGCACGCCATTTTGAGAGTTGTCGTCGTACAACTCCAACATCTACACTTGCGGTCTTCGTTCTTCCTAAGTGGGCTAAGTTCAACGAGCTCACTCGACATTGGAAACTCTATCAAAAATTCCCAGCCATGACCCAACTCTTTACTCGCCAGTCGTTGGATAATCCTACCCAACAGGAGGTGGATGCTCGAGCTCCTTGGGCTGTTCAACTTTGGTTAGTCGATGTTGATTGTGCTTTTCACGAACAAGCACCGATTATAGTTCCTTACCAGCCAAACTCGGTACGTGTACCTCCAACAACACAGAAGAGTCCATCGCTACGCTGCCACAATTTTCTTCGAAAGCTACCGCCTTGTCAACGGACCACACGGAAGCTCGACCGCTGATTCGCACTGAGCTGACTGTGATAACTCATGATGGTGGACAGCTTGTTACTGGTCTGGTCGACTGCGCTACGACTCTTGACTTCGTGTCGGAAGGCTTTGTGAGACGCTTTGCTTTGCAAACTCGTATGTCTCCAATCAAGACTCTAATTAGACTTGCTGATGGTCAACGTGTGACCTCTTCGAATGTCTGCGATGTTACTTTTGATTTGGCTCGTCACGAATTTCAACAGACTTTTTACGTCGTACGTGATCGACGTGTTGCTGATCTAGTATTGGGTTTACCATGGCTTGATGAGGAGCAAGCCTCTTTACAATTTGGTACTACTCGTGCTTTTGCCCTAATGGATGGCACAGCAGTGGAGACTCAACAGGAGGAACGACGTTCTGAGTGTCTAATGACGTCGCCCACTAAAGTTCAGAAACTTATGCGCAAGACGCGCCACAACAGGGAACGTAACGCAGAGTTTTACGGAATCGAAGTTACGCAAGCAACATGCCAGTCAACGTATTGAAATTGAAATTGAAATTGTTTACAACATGTACCGTATGCGCCGGTTTTTCACCAAAAAGCCGGATGCGTCGGCTGCTGTCTCTGGGCCCTCCCAACTATGTCAAACAGGGAACTTACAAGTCAGGGCTAGACCGTGAACCACCTATGTCCAACCTCTCCAAGTGTGGTCGGGGGTTTTACTCCCCCCCGGGGAGGGTCTGAAGCGGTTTAAAAGCGGTGTGCAAGAATGGCTTGGGGAGGTGCGTTATGCGGAGGCTCGGCAAGTGGTCGTGCGTGATTTGGTGCGGTAGACAAGGAGGAGATAATGCAGCCAATGGACGGTGTGTGCATGGAGTGAAGAAAGGATGCGAGATGTGTCGAGTCGTGCTTTGGTGACTAGTTTGTCGGGAGGGTCGGTGCGGAGGGTGAGGAGAGAGGTGAGACTTGCTATGGTGGACGAGTGCGGAGTGCCCGTGCGGCTCATGACTATGGGTAAGATGTCGACTTCGGTACCTGGCCAGTGGTTTCGGATGGCATTTGCGAGGGGTGTGTATTTGTCCCTAATCAAGCTAGCTGTGTGTGAGAGGTTGTGGTCGGTGCAGTACTTCCATTCCCCTATCTGTATTTTCCTGATAGATGAGTATCGGCGGCGGCCGTTGTTGTGACCGACGAAGCGAGGTTCGAGGAGGCGTATGAAATCGGGTTTGTACGCCGGGGGACGGAGTGCAGGAGGGAGGATTTCGGGGGGGAGGATAGCGGGGCACGAGGTTAGGGAGTCGGGCGAGAGACCTTCGTCTGCGTCAACAAGGCGGGTGGGCATGTGGGTGGGGTGCGGGGGGTGACAGTCAAGAGGGGTGAAGGTGGGGGTGGGGCGGGTGAAAGACTTGATGGGTTTGTTACCGAAGTCTACAGTGATAGTCTCCCAGCGTCCGCCGTTGTGGCGTTCCAGGAGGGATAGTAGGAGTTGTAGCGCGCTATTGTGACGGTCCTTTCTTAGGCCAGACATGGATGGGCAGTTGCCGGCCATGTGGCCGTTGCTGGTGAATTGGCCACACATGGGACAGCGCATGGTGGGGTTGTGAGTGAGGAGGCGGGTGTTGTGGACGCCCCATATGAATTCTTGTTTGTGGGTGAATTGGGTGTTGGTGAGTGTCGTGTGTTTTTTGTGGAAGGTGAAGTCGGCGCCGTCTGCCGCGGCGCGGGCGAGGAGGGCGCCGTGTTTGGATGTCTGTGAGAGGGGTGTAAGTGTGTGTTTGCAGCTGTGGGTGTGTGCGTCGGCTTTGATGTTTGTGTATATGTATGGTATGGGTGCCCCTTGAGTCTGTGGTATGAGGGTGTAAGGCCAGGTCCAGTGACCGATGGACACGTCCGAGCCTGTGTTGTATGTGGTGTTTGGTGTTTGACCATCCGCTATCTGGTTAGCGAGTGCGTCAGCGAGGTCGTTGCCGAGTGAGTGGTTATGTGCTTTAATTTTCCCGATATGTGTGCGGATGCCTGCGTTGCAGCGGGTTATGATGGTGCGTGTGATAGAGAGGAGTGTGTCGCGGTGGATGTTGTGCCTATAAGCGGAGGGGTAGTTAAGGTATCCTTGTATGAGACGGAGGGAGCACGCACTGTCAGTTAGGAGGTGGGTATGGCCTAGTTGGAGGCCTACGTCAATGCCAGCTAGTTCGGCTCGATTGATAGTATGGGAGGGAGGGGTAGAGGTCACCATGATTTTGACGTTGGTGTCCGAGGCTGGGTGTGTGGCTGCGGCCCCTAGAGGGGAGCTGCTTCCTTTTTTCGAGCCGTCTGTGTATACGATCCTCCCCGGGGGGGAGTAAAACCCCCGAACACCCTTGGAGAGGTTGGATTAGGTGGTTAACGGTCTAGCCCTGACTTGTAAGTTCCCTGTATGACATAGTTGGGAGGGCCCAGAGACAGCAGCCGACGCATCCGGCTTTTGGTGAAAAACCGGCGCATACGGTACATGTTGTAAACAATTTCAATTTCAATTTCAATTTGTGTATACGAAGTCCTAGTAGTATATGCCTGCGGAGTGAGGTGAGTAGGAGTCTGTGCGGTATGGAGGTGGGATGGTGATGGTGGGGTTCGGGAGGTGTGTGTCGTATATGGACTCGAGGGTGTTGTGGAGTGCGGTCATGGCAGTGTGTGAGGGTAGGGTGGGGAGTGCGAGGGAGTTAGCTACTAGGTAGATGTCGACCATCCAGCGTGTTCCGAATGGGGTAGGGGTGGGGTGTCCTGTGTGTTGGTCTGGGGGTAAGAAGGTGTTCGCGTCATTGGGAAGGGTGTATAGGTGATGTGTGTAGGGGGAGTTGATATACTTGGAGTGGCGGTATGGGGTGTGTTCCCAACGGGGGAGTATGAGGATGGTAGCGCAGGGGGTGTGTGAGGCTGTGCGGTGTGCGCTGGTGATTGCATGTTCCATGGCTCGGCGCATGCATTCGTGGTCGTATTCGGGGTTGGCGATGTTGATGCCTTGCCATGTGTGTGGGGCATTGCTGCCGCTGGATGAGAAGACTATGTCTTCGGGGTAGAGTGAGTGGTAGGTGTGCGAGTGGAGTGATTTATTGAGGGGGTCTGAGTAGAGTTCTGTCTGGATGTGGAATGTGTGACGGAGAGCCGAGAGGAGGTCTTCTCTGGTGGCCCATCTGTTGCGGGTGGTGGTGGCGGGTGTAGGAGAGTGGATTTCAGAGCGGGAGCCTAGGCGAGTGAGGAGGTTGTAGACCTCCTCTTCGAATGTATGGTCGGAGAGGTCGGGGCGAAAGAGTTGGTATAGGTGGCGGACGCGGGGGCCGTTAAGGGTGGTTACCGCGCGGCCGTCGGGGGTGCATAGTATGGTTGTGTCGTGGAGTGATGGGTGTGTGTGGATGGCGAATTTACCGGTTGGGAGCATATCGAGGTCAGGGTTGATGGGGGTGTGGTTGAATGTGATAAGGTGGTGTGTCCAAGGTGGCGGTCCGGGTTCTGGCAGGATGGGTGTGGTGGAGGGGACAAAGCCGGAGTTAAATGCGGTGAGGGCGGTGGGGCCGGAGGGGGTCTCACTGATGGTGTCGTGTAGTTGAAGGCAAGGCGCCCACTGGACCTCGTGGAGGCGGGTGAGGTCGTGTTGTTTGCCGCGAGCGCACCAGTCGCATTGCCATGAGGCGGGGCCTAAGGCGGGGCGGCATTGGGAGTGGACGGCAAAGTGCGGGCATGTGCTGCAGGTGGAGGTGGGTTCTAAGTGCAGAGGGTTGTGGCATATGGAGCAATCGGCGGGGGTGGGGGTGGGTAGGTTTACCGAGGTGGGGGTGGAAGAGATGAGTCGGAAGCCGTCGTCCAGTTGGAGTTGTATATCCCATTCCGTTAGGTGTTCCGGGGCCCATTCGACCATGTATTGGGTTTGTCCGTATTCTGTGTCTTTGTGTTTGGAGATGATTCGCGTTACGTCGCAGGGGGGGAAATGGTGGTCTGAGGGGGAGAGGTATTCTGTGTCTATGTGCGTGATGGGTGCAGTGGGGGAGTAGGTGTTGGTGCGGGAGGAGTGGGTGAAGGGGGAGAGAGTGTGAGGAGGGCGGGGGAGGTGTGACGTGAGGAGGGGAACCCATGAGGGGTGGAGAGAGGTGGGGGGGGATGCTTGTTTGGGGTTGAGGTTTGTGACGGGGAAGCGGTTGTGGACAGTGTCGGTGGGTTCGGTGAGGACTGCGGCGAGTAGGCGTATTGGGATAGTGAGGGAGGTGTTGGACCCCGTGAGTTTGGTGATGGACTGGCAGGATTTGAGGATGAAGGAGGAGGGGGTGGCGCGGAGGAGGACTTGTGACCATTCGGTTATGTGATTTTGCCAGAGGGGGTTAAGACGGGGAAGGAGGGAAGTGTGTGTCTTGCGGGGTGAGAATTCGTGGTATGCTTGTTTGTATGTGTGTGGGTCTGTGATATGTGTGGCTCTGTCTCTGAGGGATGTGAGGAGTGCGGCGTCCTGGTTGGTGAAATGGGTGCGGAGTGTGGAGGCAATGGGGTTGGTGAGGGAGAGGGGGGGGATGTTGTGAAACATGGTACCGGCGTCGCGTTGGGCGCGCACTAGGCTTCTGAGCGTGGGGGGGGATAGACTGCCTGACATTATCGATTCAGTGGGCCAGTGGGAGTATGTTGTGGAGATGTTGTGTATGTGGGCTCTGGCCATGTGGCCCCTATAGCCGGGGGAGTTCAGTATTTTGTGGAGGTGGCAGACAGTGAGTTGTGCGGTATGGGCTCTGAGGGAGGGGAGGCCGTAGCCGAGGTCGGAGGTAGGCCGGTGTAGGGCTGTGCGGGGGAGGTTACGTACCGAGGAGACGGCGGAGCGGAGGGCGCGGCATATTTGACCTTCGAGGGTGTCCAATTGGGAGTCGCTGAAGAGGCCGAGTTGGAGGGTAAAGTGTTTTCCGAGTAGGAGGCCACGGATGACGCGAATTCTGCGGGACTGGGTTAGTAGGGAGGAGGAGAGGGCGTTGATGAGGGATGTGGTAGTGCGTTTGAGTTCGTGCCAGTGTTTGGTGAAGGTGAGGGAGGTGTTGAGTTCGACCCCAAGGACGCGGTATGTGTCCGAGGGGCCTATGGAGGGGATGGGTGCCGGGGTGGAGTTGATGGTGATGAACTGTGTTTGGAGGCGGGATGTGAGGAGTGTGATGTTGGCAAGGGAGAGGGCGTTGCCTGTGCGCCAAAGGGCTCCGGTAATGCAGCACTTTCGGATGTTGACGGTCATACCTGTGTAGGCGCTGAAGAGGGAGAGTTTCCTTAGTTGGATGGCCATGTTTGGGGTCGAGCCCGTGGCTAGGCTGAGGTCGTCCGCGAATCCGTGTCCGGGGTATGTGGCTGTGGGTTCTGTTGGGTCGACGTTAGTGGCGGGGGGCCCTGGGCGATAGCCCCGGCTACCCACAGTGAGCCAACGTAGAAAGGGTTCAAGGAATAGGGTAAATAGGAACGGGGAGAGGGTGTCGCCCTGTAGGGTGCCTCGTTTTATGTCTATGGAGGGGGTGGGACCGTATGGGGTAATGTAGTCTGTAGATGAGACTCCGTAGAGGTGTTCGCATGTATCTACAAAAGTGGAGGGCATACCGAGTTGTCTCATGTGTTTGAACATGATGCGGTGGTCTGCTGCGTTGAAGGCGCCCTTGAAGTCCGCGTACATGACGTAGATATCTTTTTTGTGGAGTTTCGCGTCCTCCATGGCCATGATTATGGAGGAGAGGGCGTCGTGGATGCTGCGGTGTTGTCGAAAGCCGTCTTGTTGGTCGCTGAGGATGCCGTGGGTTTCGGCGTATTTCGAGCCTGCGTCTTTGATTAGTGCGGTCCATAGCTTAAGAAGGTTATTCATGAGGGCGATGGGGCGGTAGTTGTCAAGGAGGGTGGGGTCACCTTTTTTATGTAGGAGGCATGTTGTGCTATGGCACCATTCAGGGGGTGTGTAGGAGTTATGGGCGAAGAGGGATAGGAGAGAGTAGAGGGCGGAGCGGGTCTCCGGGGGTAGGAACTTGATTATTTCATTGGGGATACCGTCGGGGCCGGGGGCCTTGCCTGTGCCTAGCGAGTTGAGGGTTTTATCAAATGTATCACGGGTAATCATGTCGGCGAGAGTGAGTGTGGGGTCCCCTCGGGGTTCGATGGTGTAGTTGTCGGGGTTGTCATGGTGTTCCCAGGGGGGTACGGGTAGGTCGGGCGGGGTGGCTCGCGTGAGTTCGGTGGTGAAGTGGGAGTGGACCGCCTTAATGACGGCTGAGGGGGAGGATGCTGTGGTTTTATCGGGCTTGGTAATGCGGTGGAGAGTTGAAGTTGCGGTGGTCGCGGGGAGGAGGCCACTTTTAATTTTTAAGCGGCGGTGGGAGGATTTTGGGGAGGCGTCGTAGGCAGTATTGGTGCGGGTTTTAATCTTTTGGAGTATATCAGTGGTGGTCGTTCGGAGTAGAAGGCGTATGCGTGCTTGGCATTGTTGATGGATATCGGTAGGGGAAAGATAGTCAGAGGTTTGCAAGAGGGTTTGGGCTAGGGGTAGGGGGCCACCGTTGGTGCTACATCTGCGGAGTTTGCGAATGAGTCTGCGTGTTTTTTTAGATAGCCAGGTGGGGTTAATGGACGAGGTAGTGGGGCGGGGTTTCTTCGGGGGTAGGAGGGGCCATATGGTGGCTGCGTGGTCCATATGTTGGGAGAGTAGTGCGGTAAATTTCGAGGCTAGGGTGTC
This sequence comes from Tetraselmis chui, assembly GCA_026401115.1. Taxonomy (NCBI): domain Eukaryota; kingdom Viridiplantae; phylum Chlorophyta; class Chlorodendrophyceae; order Chlorodendrales; family Chlorodendraceae; genus Tetraselmis; species Tetraselmis chui. The sequence goes on along the minus strand of JAPMLY010002288.1, from coordinate 43,721 downwards.
GAGGGTATCGGGAGAGGCCTTGGAAGGGGTTGTATTGAGAATTTCTGCGTGGAGGGAGGCCGTGCGGTTGATAAGGGAGGGTGTGCTACGTTGGTATGATGTAATGTGGTGCGGTTGTAGTGGGAGTTTGAAGGTGAGTTTGCGGGTGGTGTGGTGAGTGTGAGGTGGGTTGTGGGCCGAGGGTGGACGAGCGACTAGGGAGGAGGGGGCAGGAATAACTAGGTGTATCGCCGAGTGGTCGGAAAAGTGTGAGGGAGAGGTAAAAGTTGAGCATGCAGGCGGGTTGAGGCTGAGGGGGGAGGGAGGAGGGGTGAGCCAGTGGTCGAGGCAGCCTCCGCTACGGGGGAAGGTGGGGAGGGGGGGGTGGAGTGGTCGGAGGTGGTATTCGAGTAGGGAGGTGAGGGCGGGGTTGCCTGTACCTTGTGTGGTGGTCGTTTGGAAGTCGCCGCCCCAAAGGACACGGTGAGTTGGGTGGTCGTCCGTCAGGCGGAGGCCCCATGCCGCGACCTCCGCGAATAGGTGGGTTAGTTGGTTGCTGTGGAGCTGCGGCATGTAGGCTCCGAGGAGGAGGTAAGGGTCGCCTGAGTGAGGGACGAGTTTTAATCCCGCGATATGTGGGATGAGGTGGGAGGGTGGGGTAAGGACAGTGGCAGAGTGGAACGACTCTCTGCGGACCGCGAAGAGAACGCCTGCGTTGGGTAGGGGCACAGATGAGTAGCATGGTCGAGAGCTTTTGAGGAGGTATTGGGGGAGGGCAATACGCCATCGGGATTTGTGGGTGGCGTGGTTGGTTTCCGTGAGGATGAGGACGTCAGGGTGGTGGGTGGTGGCTAGGTATTCTACGTCCATGATGGAAGTGTGTAGGCCTCTGGTGTTGAGGTTGATGAGGTGTAGTGGTTGTGGTAGATGGTGTGGGAGGATGGGTGAGGGGTGAGGGACGGGGGGGTTGGGAGGGTTTTCGGGGGGGCATGTTACGTGGCGGTTTGGGAGGATGGGGGAGGGGAGAGAGGTGTTTGGGAGAGTGACGTGGGGACGGTTGCGGGGAAGAGGGGGGTGGAAGGAGGGGGAGGGGGGCATGGTGTGAGGAGGGGGGGGGGATGGTGGGGGGGGTTGGAGGAGGTGAGGTGGCGTAAGAGGGGGGGAAGTTTGATCGGGATGGAGGGTGTTAAGGAGTTGGGAGCGTCCGACCGGGAGGGGAGTGGAGCGGAAGATGTGGTGCCATATGAGTGTATGTAGGGAGTAGACAGTAGTGCGAGGGTCGAAGGGAGGAGGGTTATAGGAGTGGTCGGGGGGTGCTGTAGTGATGTAGTAGGTATGAAGGAGGGCGTGGGTTCCGCACGACCACGCGTGGGATGTGTCGTTTTGGCGAGGGGGGTTTAGTATGCGTAGGTCACCGACAGGTGGGGGAGGGGAAGAGTTCCAAGAGGCGAGAAGGGCGAGGGAGCGAGTGAGGAGGTTTGGAGGGGGGGGGTTGTGGAGGGAGTCCACCCAGGTTGCTGAGGAGTGGGTGAGGTGGAGGAGACCGAAGTGAGAGTGTTGCCATGTGAGGATAATTAAGGAGTGGTTGGGTGTGCCGGGGTGGGGGGGTGAGCCTCGATTAGAGAGGTTAGTCCATTGGCTAGGGTAGAGCTTATGTTGGTGGAAGTTATCAACTTCGGTATTGGTGATTACGGTGTACGAGGCCGAGGCCGTGGAGTGGAGTTTAGATAGGGAGGTAGCAATGCAGTATAAGTTTGAGAGGTCTTGGTAGTGTCCCCATTGGAAAGAGAGCACCGCGGAGGAGTCTAGGTTTCCAATGGGGGTGGGTAGGCCATATTCGAGATTTAAGTCAAAGAGGTAGTTGTGTAATTTGACGCCACACGTGGTAGAGGTAAAGTGGGCCGGGAGTGAGGACCGAAGCGAATACGGAGTAGTAACGATATGATGTCGGATGTCAGGGAGGGAGGTGGGGGGGGGTTTGTGGGGTCGAACCTCTGGGCCGTGAGGCCCGTCTTGTGGGTGACTAATGATGATAAGCGGCCTTGCCGGCCGAGGCTTGTGGAGGGCGAGCGTGTGAGGCTCCGGAGGGTCCGATCGTCAGTGCTTTGCGCATGTCGGGGAGTAGAGGCTCCTTGGGTCGGGTGGTCGGTCGGAGCTTAAGAGGGGGCGGTAAGTGTATGGATGGCGGAGACATTGTGAGAGGGTAGGGGAGGGGGGATATAAAAGTTGTAAGCAATGGGTGATAGGTATTAGGGGGAGGGTGAGAGTGGGGAGCTGCACTGACAGAGGGGGCTGTCGATATCGTATTAAAAGTGCTTCGGGGCTTCCGAGAGAAGCCTTGGAGCAGGTCTAAAGGAAGTGGGGACTGTAGGGGCGGGGGAATACGTGAATCGCTGAGAGCGTTACGGGTACGGGACCGCAAGACCGTGTCTGTAAGGGGGGGGCGATATTTCCGGGGCATGTAGATTCGCGGGGGGGCGGGTGATCGGTTAAGCTTTCGGGAAGAGCAGGGCGGGCGGGCTAGTCTCAGCAGGGGGAGAGCTGTCGTTATTGTAACGACAGGCGAGATGGGCAGAGCATGGAGGGTGGAAAAAGTGGGAGGGAGAACGACTGCACTAGGGTCTACAGTGAGGTAATCGCAGGTAAGCGCGAGTGTCTGATGGGTGAGTCGTATTAGGCGGGCTGAAGTGTAAAGTAAAAGAGAACAGAGAATGAGACATCGGAGGGGCATAGCGACTGGAGCGAGCGTTCGATTGAGCGAGGGAGCAGCAGGAGGGCAGCCGGCAGCAGGAGGATGAAGTAGGGGGTGAGAGGTAAGCGGGGCGGTGGTGTCTGCTGCTGGTAGCGGGTGAGGAGAATGGGAGTCGTCGGCGGACGGGTCGTGTCGGCCGGTCGGCGGGGAGTTCGTGCGAGAGGGAGCGTACAGGGCACGGGCCAGCGCTACAGGCCAGGCGGCATGCGAAGCTGTGTGTATGTTAGTGTATTGGTGGGGTAGGAGAGTAGCACAGGGGGAGGGGGGTGTGGATGAGAACAGATCGGGGCGGTGGTGAGTGCAGGGGCGAGAATCAGGCCTGTAAATAATATATTTTTTCCGGATTAAAGAAAGCGACTTTTGAGTTTCACCATGTTGCATTACTGGACTAATTTTACAGCATTGTGGCTCGGAAGCACTAAGGCGAGAAAAAGGTATCGAGTTTGGTGCGCTATGGACGATGTTATCAGTATAGGCTAGCATGAGGGGACGGGGGTGGCGAGGCTGTTCCTTACTGTGGGACATAGCGGGACGATCGTATCGGTACTGTTCGTCTGTGTGGGTCGAAGAGTCAGCGGCCCGTCCTAGGTCAGTGGTTGACCCGGGGTCGGCGAGGACCAGAGGCGTTCGAAGTCTTCTGATAGGAGAGGGTGCCAAAGCCGTGCTCAGGGCCTGGGCGGCTTGGGGTGGTGGGGGCACAGTGTTGAGTAGAGCGAGCGGATGTCCCGCGTGGGAGCTCCTGTGGGTGTAGGGGTCCGCGGTAGGCGCATTCGCGGGCCGATCCCGCAATTGCATATGTCTGTACGTGGGAGGGGGGTTAGAGTTTGTGGACAGATGGGTCAAGTTGGGCTTGAAAGTTTGGTATGCAGTGGGGGGTTCCGAGGCCTGGCCAAAGTCTTGGGCGGCAGGGGGCGGTTGGAGGGCGGAGTTGAGTGGAGCGAGCGGGCGTCCCGCGTGGCGGCTCCGGTCCCTGAGGAGGACCTGTTTGTAGGAGTTCGGGTGGTTGGAAGGAAGGATCAGGGTGGTCGATGAGCATTTTTTGATGTATGTGTAGTAGAGGTTGTAGATGTGGATAAAATGTGGAGTTGAAGTGGTCAGCGTGTGTTGGCGGCACACGACCAGGCCTGATGGGACCTGGGTTTGTTTTCTGCGGGCGTCGGGTGTGGACGTCCGGACGCTCGGAGGGGCGCGTGGTGGTGCGCCGGCTCCGTGGGGAGGTTCGTTTTGTAATCTATTGGACTCGTAGGGGTGTCGCAGTATTGAGCATAGTACACGAGGTGTTTGTGAAGCGGACGGCGCGGATTCCGGCATGTGAATCGAATTCAAATTTGTGAAAGCTGCGCCTTGGAGTGTGTACCGTCTGATGTGCCTACGGATCCACTGACCTGGGTGAGCGAGGCTCGGGTGGGGAGAGGTGATCGGTGCCCGTCGTCCGACGGGCCCTGTGGTCACCAGTCTATCGCTCATAGGGAGGCCAAGCCCGGAGCGAAGGCGGTCGGCGTTGCTCATCCGAGCTACCGACCCATCCCCTGTATTTTTTATGTCAGTAGTACTTTAGTAGTACTTTGGATCTTTTTACTGTCTTTAGTGACGGTAGGATACGTTTTTGCCAGTCAACGTAATTTCACACTGGAGAGGAGCTTACGGCAGAATATCGTGGAAACTTCCGGTCGTTACTCTACGATGACTTCCCGGAGTTATTGCGGCCAGTGAATTCGCCGCCTATAAGCCGACAGTGGGATCATCCCATTGAGAGTACTTGCCCGATGAATCACCATCGTCTTAGCAGATTGTCACATGCAAAGCGCGTTGAGCTCAACCGACAGCTCAAAGACGCCATGGAAGCTAGTCTGACACGTCCTAGCCATAGTGAGTTGGGCTCGCCAATTCTCTTTGTGCGTTGATGGCTCGCTACGCTTGTGCATTGACTACCGTGGACTAAACAAAGTTACGCGTAAGGACGCTTACCCACTTTTGCGTGTGGATGACACACTCGATGAACTTAAGGACGCGAATTTTTACACTCATTTTTACCTCGCGTCTAGCTTTTGGCAAGTTCGAGTGCGTGATCACGATATGCACAAGACAGGTCTTCAGACCCCTACTAACGGCTTGATGTAATGGGTCGCCATGCCGCTCGGACTGTGCAATGCACCGGCTACATTTCAGAAGATAATGAATGACATTCTTCGCGACTTTTTACATTAATTTATTATTGTCTACCTCGACAACGTCTGTGTTTACAGCCGCACTCTAGAGGAACACATGGAGCACCTACGCCCCGTCCTTCAGCGATTTAAGGAGGAGGGCTTGCAATTACGTCTTAAGAAGTGCTTCTTCGGCCTTCGAGAGATGGAATATCTGGCCTACAACTGTGTTTGCTAGTAAAATTTTCGTTTCAACAAAGAAAGTCGAGGCCGTTGCATACTGGCCAATGCCTACATTGCAGAAGGAGGTTCGCAGCTTCCTGCAATTCTGCAACTTCTACGCCAGATTTATTAATCATTTCAGCGACCTTACGGCTCTATTGACGGACTTATTGCGGAAGTCCCAGCCACATAAGGTTACGCTGACGCCTGCCTATTTGGAAGCCTTTGAGACTCTCAAGTTACGGCTCATTTCCGCGCCATGCCTGATCCATCCTGAGGTCAACTCGGACGCGAAGTTAACCGTAGCTACTAATGCTTCTTCAGTTGGAATTGCAGCAGTTATGTTGCTAGATCAAGGAGGATGACTTCAACCAGTCTTTTAATGGGCGCATAAGCTGAATCTAGCTAAGCGTGGCAACACTTAATCCGCGTACGATTTAAAGGGTTTGGCCGTATGTGAAGCCGTCAAGTACTAGAGGTGTTACCTTGAAGGGTGTTCTAAGTTCCTTGTCGTAACAAACCACGACACACTGCGACATTTGCTCACGCAACCGAAGAACAAGCTAAACAAGCGGCACGCACGATGCCTGCGGGACTTGCAACCGTTTGTGGACTCGATGACACTTGCGTATCGCAAAGAAGTCATGAACGAAGATGATCCGTTAAGTCGGCGACCATACTTCATACCTCAAGCCACAGTTCCATTCTTTTGGGATGGCGAGGTTCCGTCAGATCGAGAATTACGACGGCAGTACCAACTGTTGTTTGAAGACGCAAAGTTAAACTTAGTGACGGTTAACGCGTTGCAATTGAGCCCAAAGTTCGCTGATCTCATTCGCGAGGGGTACTCCTAAGACTCGTTTTATGGGGACGAGGGTGAGTGGACGAGTGACAGCCGGATAGAAGCCAAAGCTTGGTATTTTTGGCGCCTCGATCGCCTTTGTATCCCGCGGAACTCTGAGCTCCGATTGAGATTGATCATATAGCTGCACGAAAGTTCGTGAGCTGGTCACATAGGAGTTGCATGCACTCTTGCTAAAGCGCTCGATAGATTCTAGTGGAAACGACTTCGCCAAGACGTGAAAGATTGTTGTGAGCGGTGCGTCGTGTGTCGACGAGCAAAGATTCAACCAAAGATGGCTAGACTGTTTACCCATTGCGTGTTCCACATAGACCGTGGCACACAATTGGTCTTGACTACTGGACACACTTGCCCGTGAGCAATGGCTTTGATAGTGTGCTGATTGTGGTCGATCATCTGACTCGAATGGCCCATTTCATGTTGTGTACATAGAGCGTTACTCCCGAAGAAACTGCTACTTTGTTTTTACGTGGAGTCTACCGATTGCATGGACGACCCCGTGTGCGGGTCAATGACCGCGACCCGATATTCGTCATTGGCTTTTGGCAGACCCTTTGGCGCCGACTTGGAACGTGTTTGGATATGTCTTCTAGTCGACACCCAAAAACGGATGGAATAACGGAGCGCGTCAACGGCACATTTCAGCAGCTTCTTCGTTGCTTCAATTGCTACGACGGAACTAACTGGACAGACATGCTGCCTCAAGTGGAATGTGCGTACAACGCTTCTCGTGCGCTCGGAATTGAGCACACCCCCTTCGAGGCTTACTTTGGGTTCTCTCATGAGGAGCCCCCAGATTTGCTGCTAAGCATACGACCTTCTATTCCAGTTTCGCAAGACGCATCATAGGCATTAAAATTGCTACATTACGTACATGCTCTTGTACGCTATGTGTTTCAGCTACACAAAGACGAAATGCAAGCACGCACGGAACCGTCGACGACCCCACACTTCGCAAGAGGAGACAAAGTGGAAGTTGCTACCACGAATCTCTTCTTACGTGGACAAACAAACATGAAGCTAAAGGACGGACAGCTTGGACCTTTTACAGTGGAGGAACAACTTGGGAAACACAGTTATATATTAAAACTTCCAGCGATAATACGCTTACATAATGTGTTTTATGTGAGCAACCTACGACCGTGCTCTACCGCTCCACTACGATCAGTTGTTCCGGTAACTGTTTATGAAGAAAACGATGATGATTTCAAAGTCTACCATATCTAGGCGCCCGCCGGCGGCGCAGCGGCGGCGGCCCCGGAGGGGGTTGCGCTCGCAGGCCCGTCGGCATCCCCTCACCTCCCCGTGGTGGGCGCTGGAAACCCCGTAGTCGTGCCAGGCCTGGCACGGTAGGGGGCTAAGAGGGCCGACAGCTCGATCCGTGGGATCAGCAGCTGTCGGGAAAGCCCTGTACAGAGGGCTTTTGAAAAAAATAATTTCTGTGCACTACCGGCGCCAAGATCTCCCGCTCGGCCCGTCCGATATGTTTTTCACCTACAGATACTCCTAGATACAGGCTTACTTTTAGGAGTGGGGCCTGTACTACGGCAGCGTTTGATGGCGAGGAGGGTACGGCCGGATCAGCGGTGGGAGGCGGGTGTTGGAGCTGGTGGTGGCCAGCCGGGAAGCAGCGCCAGGAAAGGGCGCTCGCTAGCTGTCAACCAGCCCTGTGCCGGTCAAACCTTACCGAGGGGTGAGGCAAGACAGGGCACAGGACGGTGGCTAGTCGCAGACGGAGGAGCGGCTACATGAGGCGGCGGCGATCCTCAGGATCAGCCGCCGCCGGAAAGCCCTGTACGGAGGGCTTTTTTGGATACTAAAAATAATGTCCGTACCCGGCGTCGAACTAGTTGGGGAGCAGCACCAGGGTAGGGCGCTCACTAGCGCGTCGCTACGCCGTCCAGCGTCATCTCCCGGGGGGAGGAGTAAGCTGGGACGGCAAGGAGGACAGCCGCGATGGGAGGAGCGACACGATCTGGCAGCGACGACCCTTTGGGTCGGCGCCGCCGGAAAACCCGGCACGGAGGGTTTTGTCTAATTCCGGGCGCCCGCGGCCCGCCGGATCCGGCTACGGTGACCTGCCCCCCCCCTCCTTCGACACCCACTACCCCGACAGACCTTCATACTCAAATGGGTCCTTGAGCGTGGGCCCGGGTGAGCGCGGAGGCCCCCGCTCAAGAAAAGGCTGCTCGGTGGACGCGCGATCAGAGGGGGGAGGGTACGGCCACAGGCCGGAAAACCGACAGGTACCCGGGTACCAGACAGAGAAAAAACCGGGGAAATGAGCGGGGAAAATTCAGGCGCGGAGGCAGGAGCGCTAGGTTTTTCTATGTCTGTGTGTCTAGGTCCCCCCCACCTGTCCTCGAAGTGATGGGGGACCTCGACACGGAGGACCGCCGCGTCGGTGGACGCGGCAAGACCTTGGGGCGGGGTTTACGGGATGGAGCGGCGGGATCGACGAGCGACCGCGCGAGGAGGGGTTTTTTGCAAGCCTTTCCCCTCCTACCTTCGGCATGACCGAAGTCACGCGGGAGCTAGATTAGGCTGGCCCGTCGTCCCTCCCGAACGGCGACCGGCCTAGGCCGGTCGACACCCCGGTTCGGCGGGAGCGGGCCGTGCATCGTGAAGGTCGAGCGGCAATTTAGTTTTGCATTTCTCGACAAGTGGATTTATTTTTCGATCTGTTTTTCTTGATTACAAAATTATTAGCTGTTACTGCCATTGGAGAGGTTGGGATCAGTGGTTAACGGTCTACCTCACGCTACTAAGTCTTGTATGGCATAGCAAAAGGGGGGGCCCAGAGACAGCAGCCGGTTCTTACTGGTATTGTTGTAAATAATTTCAATTTCAATTTCAATACCATATCTATGTTGTGTGCATCAAGTCGCTACTTGGACGAGGAGGCAAATATGTGCTCTTCATGACGAACTTCAGTGATGACGAAATCCCACTTGTCTGGCACCGGCTGAACGAGGCACATCGAACTACAACGTTACAAGATTTCTTGGAGACGCCCCACTGGCACAAGTTTGCCAATACTCATGCATATATCGACTTCATGCACGCTCACCCATCGTGCATTCCTGAGTCATAATAAGTGCTTCATTAAAGGAGCTTAGACCACGGAGGTCTGCCTCGCGGCGGCGTCAAGATATGTCAAGAGGGGGAGAGTACGAGTGTGACGAGTACAGTCATGTAGCAGTACATTGCATGACATTGTACATGTACTCGTTACTACTAACAATTCGTGCTTTTCCATCGGAATGATGTACAACGTGGGTACGTCGCTATTGCAATTTAGCGAGGGTTCTGATGCGTACTATACTACCAGTACCTCCTGGTACGTACAAGTGCGCACACTAAGTCTAACTAGCCAGATGACGCGCCAAGCAAGGTTACCAATGCAGAATGTGACTCCCCCGATTGGACGAGCCGCGTCGCTAGTCTATTGATGACGGTTGGTAAGTCCTAGCACCTAGCACGAGAACTAAGTAGAAGCAAGTGCAAGTTAGGCTGAAAGCTATTCAAGTCTAGTGCTTGAGAGGGAGGTGACAGAACCTATTCACAATTCCCTTTGATTAACTGGAACTTACTATTAAATAGTAACAGTGAGACGTATTCTTAATTTTATTTTCCGGGTATCGTCGTGCTTGACGTGGATAGAGGGGAGCGTGTTCTTAACTAGTTTATGCTTAACATAATGCATGTCCAGAATTTTGTGGAGGAGTGTAGTTATAGCGGACCATATGACTCGAATGGCCCGTTTCTTCCCATGCAAACAAACAATTAGAGCGGAGGAAACTGCGAGTTTGTTTTTACATGGAATCTACATCTTATACGGACTACCCATGACTCGTCTGTGGCTTTTGGCAATCACTTTGGAGACGCCTCGGAACGCGGCTCAATATGTCTTCTAATCGACACCCGGAGACGGACTACGGCCTAACGGAGCGCGTCAATATCACATTTCAGCAATTACTACGTTGTTTGTGTTGCTACCGTGCTACCGGATTGAACTGTACAACCAAGTTGCCTCAATTGGAGTTTGCGTACAATGCGACTCGCGCACTCGGAAATGGGCACGCACCTTGAAGGCAGTTTTTGGCTATTCTCATGAGGAGTGTGACACGCAGCCTTATGAGAGTTAATTATAAACACAATTTCGATATGTTATTGCTTGTTGTTGCTGTTTTGTAGGTGGAAGTCTACATGTCGAGCATCGGCTGAATGATGTCCATAATACAATGGCGTTACAAGATTTCTTGGAGACGGCCTAATGGCACGCGTTTGCCGAGACTCAGGCGTACATCGACTTCGTGCACGCTCACCTTGCGCGCATTCCCGAGTCTCAGCAACTGCTTCATTGAAGGAGCCTAAACCACGGAGGTAAGTCTCGCGACTGGTCTCAAGATTTGTCAAGAGGGGGAGGTTACGAATGTGCGAGTGTGACGAGTACATTCTTGCAACATTACATTGCAAGAATTGTACATGGACTCGTTACTAAATCCAATTCGTGATTTTCCATTCTCCAACCGTCCTTCCGATGGTTGCTTTGACTTTATAATTAACCATCGGAAGGACGTACCTCGTGGGTATGTCGCTACTACAATTTAGCGAGGGCATTGATGTACGTAGTGTAGATTACGGTACGCACATGTACGCATAATTAATCTAACTAGCTAGACGACGCGCTAGTATGATTTCCCGAGATAGACAAGCCGCGTCGCTAGTTTGTTTGCAACCTTTATAACGCCCTAGAATATGACACGAGGACCAAGCGAGAGCACGTGCAAGCTAGCCACGCTGGAACTGTTGAACCATGCAAACACAGTTAGTGTGGAAGATAACTTACGCAAACGTAGTTACAGTCACAGTCCCGCAAACGGAACAGTTACGGCGACAACCAGCCTACAAGCGTGGTGTCGGGACAACAAAAGTGGGAGAGCTGTAGCCTAGCGACAGCTCTGTACCGAGTCAAACAGTTTATCGGTATGTCCGATCTAGACATGTACTAATCAGATCTAGAGTAGCTTACATTAGCTATCTGCAACTAATACGTATACGGTATTACTTACAACACTCCCCTTGAAGGTAGCTACGGGATGAAGCGTTGCATTGGGTCTTGTCCTCCAAGGATTTCCCTTCGGTGTCTTGCAAGTGCAGGTCCCGGGAGGGGCTTGGTGAGCATGTCAGCCACAATCTGGTCAGTGGGGAGGTACCTCAACTTGGTGGTTCCCTGCTTCACGTGGTCTTTGAGGAAGTGCCACTTCAAACCGATGTGCTTAGTCTTCTCGTGACCACATTCTTGGAGTATGCAATGGCGCTTTGGTTGTCCTCCGAGTGGTGGTGGTTTCGGTGATGGGGGAGTCGAAGATTTCCCCCATGAGTTTTCGGAGGTGGAGTCCCTCCTTGGTGGCGTCAGCCGCAGAGTAGTACTTGGCTTCACACGTGGATTGAGCCACACAAGTCTGTTGTTTGGACTTGTAACTGATGGGCCCGCGTCCGGGGGTGAAGAGATAGCCGGAGCGAGACTTGCGGGTGCTGCTGTCGTTGGCCCAATCAGCGTCGGCAAAGCCTGTGAGTTGGAGGCTGTGGTCCAGGCCCCACCCCAACGTCAGGCGCATGTCGATGGTGCCATGGAGGTAGCGGAGGACCTTCTTCAGAGCATGCAAGTGTGCCTCGGTGGGTGAGGCTTGGGCAGAGCCGAGGATGCTCAACGCCGTGGAGACATCGGGGCGTGTACAAACGGCTGCGTACTAGAGGCTGCCCAGAAGGCTGGGGTAGACGTCCTTGGCCACCCCTGTGAGAGAGGGCGAATTCAAGTGTGCAAGGCCGGCGAGACAGCCCGGGTCCATAGGAAGTGACGACGGCTTAGAGTCGGACATGCCGTACTTGGCGAGGATGTCGCGCAGGTACTTGGTCCAACGAGATTTTGTGCGTGGAGCGATCGCGGGTAATGTGCATGCCGAGGAGTTGGGAGAGGTCGCCTAGGTCCTTGATCTTTGAACCGTGCTCCGAGTTGGGCTTTGAACGATGCGAGCCAAGTGGCATCATTGCAGGCCGCGGGAATGTCATCGACGTACATGGCGATCATGGCGAAGACGTGGCCGGTGCGAAAGATGTAGATGCACGGGTCGGAGACGCATTGTTGCCAGCCATGGTCGACGAGCCATGCACGAAGTAGCATGTTGAACTCGCGGGGGGACTGCTTAAGGCCGTAGAGGCAGCGCTTGAGGTGACAAACCTTGGACGTTCCATCGGTGAAGCCGAGGGGCGGAGAAACGCTGTGTCGATGTCAAGCTGGCAGAGTTCAAGGTCGCGGGCGGCTGCGATGGTTAGGAAGAGACGCAGGCTGGCCATGCGGATGACCGGGGAGAAGGTCTCCGTGTAGTCCAGTCCAGCGCGTTGACTGCACCCCTTGGCGACGAACCGCGCTTTGAAGCGGGAGACGTCGCCGGCTGTATCCGACTTGACTTTGAAGATCCACATGCTGTTAACGACCATGCGGCCTGGGGGGAGGTCCACAAGGTCCCACGTGCCGTTGCTGATGAGGGAGGAATACTCATGTTGCATAGCGGCTTGCCATTGGGGGGCTTGGGCGCTGTCCAGCGCAGCCCGGTAGGATTTTGGTTCCACACACTCTCGGGCGGAGAGGAGGGCGACGGCAGTAGGGGACGTGCCGGCAGGTGTGTGTGGGGGACCCGTGACAAGGTCGGGGACGTGAGGGTGCTCAAATATGTCCTCTTGAGCTTTGCCTTGTTCAGGATCACAACACGCCGTTACGAGGGTCGGTGGGTAGTCGGACAAGTGGGCAACCATATCGCCGTAGCGAATGGGGTGGGAGCGGAGCCGAGCATGGCGAGGGGCTGCCGGGGGGGGTAGGGGTGTGGGTAATGTGAGGTCAATGGGGTGGGATAGGGGTGAGTCTGCGGGTACGTCTTCCGAAGAGTCGGTGATGGCCGAGTCGACGGAGGGTTGTGTGTCGAAGCCTGGGGTGTCTTCCTGAAAGACAACATGTACGGAAGTGGTGATGCGACGCGTTTCCGGATTGTAGACACGATACCCGGGTGCGTCAGGGGGATAGCCCACCATGACGCCGCGAAATGCTTTTTCACTGAGTTTCCGACGTTGTTTGTCGGGGACCTTGGCGAAAACGGCGCAGCCGAAGACGCGGAACTTGGAGGCGTTGGGCACCGACGACGTAAGGAGTGTGAGGGGGACGCCCCCATTAGGTCCGACCGAGCGACTGTACGTGCGGTTGCGAAGGTACACAACAGTGCTGACAGCGCACGACCACATGGAGTTGGGAACGGCCATGTTGTGGAGCATCGCCGATGCATTGTCCCGGATAGTGCGCCAGGGACGTTCGGCCTTGCCGAGCATGTGGTGGGCGTATGGGGCAGAGAACTGCACCCCGACGCCGAGGTGTGCGCACATCCGGCGAGTGACAGCAGCTTCAAACACAGAGTCGGAGTCAAACTTGAGGACCGGTGCGAACGCGCCCGTCTGGGAGTGATGGCGGGCATGCAAGTGTTTGATGTCCAAGAGGATGGTTTCCAATTCCGAACATGCGTCGTCTTTAGACTTAAGGAACCGCACCCACATGTAGTTGGTGTGGTGGTCGATGACGAGCAAGCAGTAACGGAGGCCATGTGGGGAGGGGACATTGACCGGGCCCCAGAGGTCAGCGGACATGTTGAGGAGGGGGTGGGATGGCTTCGCGCAAGCGGCTGTGTTGCGTGGTGCAGCTGTGGCTTTGTGAAGTAAGCAAGAGTCGCAAGAAACTTTGGTTACAGCGCTAGCTAACACAGGGCTAGTCGGGACACCGTGATTATGCTGGGCCTGAAGGCTGTGCATGTTGAGGTGGCCAAACCGACGGTGCCACAGGACGGGATCACACTGGGCAGTAAGGGCAACTTGAGGTGAGGCGTCAAGTTCCGCCGGTGCGGATGGGCTGGAAGGGAGGTCCGGCTGGTGGGGAAGGAGGTAGAGACCGTTTCCGGACGGTTCTAGCACACCCATGCCTGTGGGTACCAAAAGCAAACCAGTGTCAGAGTTGGAGGGGAAGATGAATTCACATCCGCTGTGAGTTTGCATCCAGCTGACACTAAGTAGTCTGCCGATACGCTGTGCGGAGCGAGATGATAGGTCAGGGGTGTAGAGTGCATACACAGTGCGGTGAATGAGCTGGCCAGAGGCAAGTCTGACAGAAATCCGCACTGAGCCACTGCCCTTAACGTCAACGCCGACACCGCCCACGCGAGAGGGAGCGGAGGGGGGCGTGAATTTCACGAAGTCATCTCGGAACGCGGTGAGGTTAATCGAGCAGGCGGAATCAACGACCCAAAACTGTGACAGGTTACGACCCGGGGCGAGGGAAGAGGAGAATGCCACAGAGCTGAATGGGACACTCACCTCGTCGTCATCGTAGTCATCAGCGCAGTCCTCGAGGGTGGGTAGGCAGTCGGTGTCATCGGCGGGGGCGTCGTCGGCAGGGACGTCGCTCAGCAGCGCAGCGTGAGCAGAGGGGGTGCCGTCGGCGGCGCCGTACTTATGGACTGTCATCCTACGCTTGGCGAGATTCCACTTAAGGATAGCGTCATCCGTGGCAGTGCATGCGGACATGAGATGGTTGAGGCTGCCACAAACGCCACACTTGTTGGGTCGATGGCCGCGAGGGTTACGGTGTGGTGGGCCTCGACCGCTGTGCGAGCCGCGGCCCGCAGCGACGAACGCGGAGATGGGAGGGGGTGATATGGCCGGAGCGGGTGTGTCCCGGGCATGGTCGTCGTCCATGTTGTGCGCGAGGTGGAGAATGCTGGCCATCACTTCATCAGCCGACATGATGTAGTCCGTGTCAAAGGCGTTGATGACGCATTGCTTCGCCTGACCGTGTGGGCCGCTGCTGGAAATACCGCGCAGCATGAGGAGACCGAGGTGGTGGGGGTGGATGGCAACGGAGCCATCAACCAATTGGCATGTGTCGTTGAAGTCGTCAAAGGTCTGGCGCATGTAGTGGACATAGTCACTGAGTGACTGACCAGGGCGCTGTCTGACCGTCAGGTTGTCCAGGAGGGACAAGGAGCGAGCAAAAGACCGACAGTCGAGGCGTTCACACAGGATGTCCCACGCGGCAGCGGCGCAGTCAGGGCGGGCAGGAGAAACGCATTTCATCGCTTGGTCAGCGCGCTGATTCGCGCTGGCTGCATGGAGAAGCAGCGTGTAGGCGTAGTGCGGTGCTGGTTCGTCGAGCCAAACGCCGGAGTCGCGTATTCATTCCCGTTGCGCTGTGGAATGAGATATGCGGCCTTGATGGAGAGGAAATTAAGGAAGGTCCTCTTCCATTGCTTAAAGTCCGTGGTCGGGCCCATGACGGGGACCGACATCTTCATGGACCGGTTGAGGGCGTCCTTGTCGAAGCCGGGGGCTTCGTGTGCCGCCCGGCCGATGACCACCGGGTCAATAGTGGTTCGACGACGGCCACGGGTGGCGGGGTCGCCATGTTGGACTGGGAGAGAGTGCCGGCCATGAAAGGGAGGAGGTGGGCCACCGGGAAAGGGAGAGCGGCCGGCCATGGGACGCGGCGGGCCGTACGAGTGCGGGTGGTCACGGTAGGGGGGACGAGGTGAGAGGGCGCCTCCGGGATGTGAGGGCCGGGGTGGTGAAGGGCATATCCAGCGGGGGGGAAGAGGGGAGGTGGTGGGAGGTGATCAACCTGGAGGGCGTGACGCGAGGGGTCGTGGTGCGCATCGGCACGCGAGGGCTCGCGGGGCGCATCGAGATGGCGCTGTGCGACTGTGGGGTCGCCAACATGAGTTGCAGGAGTAGCAGCAGCGAAGACTGTTTCTGCGTCCGGGGGGACGTATCCAAGCTGGGGATGTACAAGCAGGGGGAGGGTGTGCACGTCGTGGCTGTCCCGGACGGGTTCGAGCTGATTATCGTGGCGGCGCTGAGCGACAGGGGGGTGCGGATTAGCACCCGCAGCAGCAACAACAACAGCCTCGGCCGACTGCGAGTCGAGACGAGCTGTTATGCGCGCCACTTTCGCAACGAGCAGCGCTAGAGTATCCGGGGGGGGATCGAGGTTGCTGTGTTGAGAGCCTGACTTAGGGGAGTCAGGAGGTGAAACATGCGGAGTTTTCGGCGCCATTTCGACAGAGGGCGAAAAAGAAAGAGCGGAATAATAAACAGGCAGCGGTAAAAACCGCTAGCCGGACTCGTGCCTAACAGCGGTTTGCAAAGAGACGGTCTGATGCCCGCCAACCCCTCGGCTTGTAGCCCCGGGGTGTCTCAGAGCACCTTCTCTGTATCCTCCACCCACTGTGGGGCACAAGTCGAGGCCAAGGCCATGACATGTGGAGCGCTGCGCTGGTGGCTGAGTCGCTAGGGGGATATAAAAATAAAAAGGTAAGCTACGGCTGGCGTTCAACCTGTGGATGCGTATTCACCCGATGGTGCGCCCCCCCGTTCTCCAGCTTGGACCTGTGTACACCCTGTCCACACACGACGAGTGCGTCGGTGTGGGTGGCTGGCTATCGCCGTCGAGTGGCTGGCTTAAGAGGGGTGGTGGCGGGTTTTAAATCGCAGTTTATACTGGCGATACCGCCGACTACAAGTTGAACGTACTAGGTGTCTAGAGAAACTTGCCTTCTGCGGGAGAGCTGTCGATCGCAGCTCGCCGAACCAGGTTGTCGCGCGTGAGTGACGTGAGGCGGGGGCCCATAACCTGTTGAACCATGCAAACACAGTTAGTGTGGAAGATAACTCACGCAAACGTAGTTACAGTCACAGTCCCGCAAACGGAACAGTTACGGCGACAACCAACCTACATGCGTGGTGTCGGGACAACAAAAGTGGGAGAGCTGTAGCCTAGCGACAGCTCTGTACCGAGTCAAACAGTTTATCGGTATGTCCGATCTAGACATGTACTAATCATATCTAGAGTAGATTACAATAGCTATCTGCAACTAATACGTGTACGGTATTACTTACAACATGAACTATTCAAGCCTATTGCAGTAGAGGGAGGTGACAAAACCTTTTTAACATTCCTTTGTAATTCCTTTGTTCGATTACAACCTATTATGAAACACTAAACAATTAAACATCTTCTCATCTCTCGCTCTATCTTCACTTTCATTTGCCGTGACTACAATTTGAAGCAGAATATATCAAATTTGTGTTTTTAGTTAGCTCACACAAGACAAACTGCCACATAACTCTCTCAACGAAATGAACGAGAGTGTGCAACACCCATGTTATGGAAGCGACGAACTGCCACCAAGATAGCCACGCGATCAACCAAATCAGCCGCCATAGGCGCCAATCGGCCCCCATCTTCTAGAGCGAAGGGGTAGCAGTCATAGACCCACTGAACCGAAGGCGTGCAAAGTAAAGCGGAAGTGCGGAGGTCCGCATCGAGTTTGCCATGCTGAGCTCCCAATGCAAGACCGCCCGGGAGTGGGAGACGAGCACCTATATGAGGAACATTGTTGTTCGTGCGAGCACTTGTGATCGTCACATCAACAGCAAGATGATTTTATTAATTGATTAATGAGTAATTACTAGCATACATTATAAAAAGTTCATTACACGGAAAAGCAATGGAGGCCACCAAGCAAAAAGAAGAAAAGAGATAAAACTTAAGCCCGACGAACAAGAAGGCATGCCAAAGCGTACGCAATGTGTGGCGGTTAGCCTTCTACAGCTAACTGATAGCACAAATCTGGTATGTTCTTTTCATTGTTGTCGTTGCTTGATGTCAATGTGGTGGTGTAGATGGGATATGATGAGAAGATGTCTCACTGCTTGTACTTTAGCAGTAAATGTTGTAGATGAACAAAGGCATTGTTAAATGGTTATGTCACCTCCCTCTACCGCAATGGGCTTAAATAGCTTTCCGGCTTTCCGCCCATATAGCTTACGCTTGCTTGCACTCGCTTACGTGTCAGGCGTTATGGCTTTCCAACCGTCGAAAACAGTCTAGCGACGCGGCTCGTCTAGCATGGAGAACCACGACGCGGCTCCTTTTGCATCGGAAATCTCGCTTAGGCGCGTCTTCTGGCTAGTTAGATTAACTGTGCGTACCTGTACGTACCGGGAGGTACTTATCGTACAAAGCGCATCAGAACCCTTGCTAATATTGCACTAGCGACGTACCCACGTTGTACGTCCGTCCGATGGAAAAGCACAAATTGGAATTAGTAACGAGTACTTGTACAATGGCATGCAATGTACTGTTGCATGACTGTACTCGTCACACTCCTACCCTCCCCCTCTTGAAAGATCTTTGAGGCCGCCGCGAGGCAGACCTCCGTGGTCTAAGCTCCTTTACTGGAGCAGTTACTAGGACTCAGGAATGCGCGCTGGGTGAGCGTGCATGAAATCGATGTACGCCTGAGTCTTGGCAAACTTGTGCCATTGGGGCGTCTCCAAGAAATCTTGTAAAACCGTTGTTCGGTGTACCTCGTTCAACCGGTGCCAGACAGGTGCAATGTCGTCATCACGGAAGTGCGTCATGAAGATCAAATATTTGCCTCGACGCCTAGGTAAATACTTGATGCACACATGAGAGGTGTGTGAGATGTCAAACTCATCGTCGTCTCCTTCAGGAACAGTCACCGGGACAGCTGGTCGTAGTTGAGCGGTAGAGCATGGTCGTAAGTTGTTCACATGGAACACATTATGTAAGCGTACTGTCGCTGGAAGTTTCAATATGTAAATGTATTTCTCAATTTGCTCCTCCATTGTAAAGGGTCCAAGCTATCTGTCTTTGAGTTTCCTTTTAGGCTGTCCGCGCAGAAAAAGGTTTGCTGTATCGACTGACACCTTGTCTCCTCTGACGAAGTGTGGTGATGTAGACGGTTCTGTGCGCGCTTGCATCTCGTCCTTGTGTAACTCTAACACAGAGCATACCATGATATGTACTTCATGTAACAATCGTAACCGCTATGTTGCGTCTTGCGAAACCGGAATTGATGGTCGCATGCGAAACAACATGTCTTGAGGCTCCTCAAGAGAGAGTCCAAAATTAGCCTCGAACGGCGTGTGTTCAATTCCGAGTGCACGAGAGGCGTTGTACGCAAATTCCACTTGCGGTAGCAGAGTCGTCCAATCAGAGCCGTCATTGTTGGAAGTAATACCGTATAACTATTAGTTGCAGATAGCTACTGTAAGCTACTCTAGATATGATTAGTACATGTCTAGATCGGACATACCGATAAACTGTTTGACTCGGTGCATAGCTGTCGCTAGGCTACAGCTCTCCCACTTCTGTTATCCCGACACCACGCTTGTAGGCTGGTTGTCTATGTGACTGTCATGTTTGCGTGACTGTGACTGCAACTACGTTTGCGTGAGTTACCTTCCACCCTCCCCCTTCTTGGCTACGCCCATCGGGACGCACAAACGGCCATCGCTGCAGCTACCGCTGCGGCTCATGTTGGCGACCCCACCGTCGCACAACGCCGTCCCGATGCGCACCGCGAGCCCTCGCGTCCCGATGCGCACCGCGTCACCGCGAGCCCTCGCGTCACGAGCTACCGGTGGAACACCTCCCACCACCCCCACCAGACCCCCCGCCGGATATGCCCTTCAAAGCCCCGGACCTCTCTTCCCGGAGGCGCGCCCCCACCTCGTCCCCCCCTCCCGTGGTCACCCGCACTCGTACGGCCCGCCGCATACCATGGCCGGCCACTCTCCCTTTCCCTGTGGTCCACCTCCTCCCTTCCATGGACGGCATTCTCCCCCAGCCCAACATGGCGGCCACACCACTCGTGGCGGTCGTCGCCCCACCATTGACCCGGTTGTCATCGGCCGAGTGGCACACGAAGCCCCCGGCTTCGACAAGGACGCCCTCAACCGGTCCATGAAGATGTTAGTCCCCATCATGGGCCCGACCACGGACTTTAAGCAATGGAAGAGGACCTTCCTTAATTTCCTCACCATCAAGGCCGCATATCTCATTCCACAGCTGGCCATCCGCGACTCCGGCGTATGGCTCGACGAGCAGGCGCAACACTACGCCTACATGCTGCTCCTCCATGCAGCCAGCGCGAATCAACGCGCTGACTAGGCGATGAAATGCGTTTCTCCTGCCCGCCCTGACTGCGCCGCTGCCGCGTGGGACATTCTGTTAGAACGCCTCGACTGTCGGTCTTTTGCTCGCTCCATGTCCCTCTTGGATAACCTGATGGTCAGACAGCGCCTTGGCCATTCACTCAATGACTATGTCCACTACATGCGCCAGACCTTTGATGACTACAACGAGACATGCCAAATGGTTGATGGCTCCGCTGCCATCCACCCCCACCACCTCGGTCTCCTCATGCTGCGCGGTATTTCCAGCAGCGGCCCACACGGTCAAGCTAAACAGTGCGTCATCAACGCATTTGACACATACTACCTAATGTCGGTTGATGAGGTGATGTCCATCATCCTCCACCTCGCGCACAACATGGACGACGACCCTGCCCCGGACACACCCGCTCCGGTCGCATCACCCCCTCCCATCTCCGCGTTCGTCGTTGCGGGCCGCGGTTCGCACAGCGGTCGAGGCCCACCACACCGTAATCCTCGTGGTAGTCGACCCAACAAGTGTGGCGTGTGTAGCAGCCTAAACCACCTCATGTCCGCGTGCACAGCCCCGGATGACGCTATCCTTAAGTGAAACCTCGCCAAGCGTAAGATGCTCATCCAGAAGTACGGCGCCCCCGGTGGCACTACCTATGCTCACGCTGCTCTGCTGAGTGACGTCCCTGCCGACGACGCCCCCGCCGATGACACCGACAGCTTACCCACCCTAGAGGACTTCGCGGATGACTGCAATGACGACGAGGTGAGTGTCCCTTTAAGCTCTGTGGCATTCTCCTCTTCCCTCGCCCTAGGTCGTAACCTATCACATTTCTGGGTCGTTGATTCCGCATGCTCGATTAACCTCACCGCGTTCCAGACGACTTCGTAAAGTTCACACCCCCCTCCGCTCCCTCTCGCGTGGGAGAAGTCGGCGTTGACGTTAAGGGCAGTGGCTCATTGCGGATTTCTGTCAGACTTGCCTCTGGCCAACTTATTTACTGCACTATGTATGCACTATACACCCCCGACCTGTCCTCTCGCTCCGCTCATCGTATCGGCAGACTTCTTAGTGTCACTTGGATTCAAACACACAGCGGTCTCTACCTCCTCCCCCACCAGCCGGAGCTCCCTTCAAGCCCATCCGCATCGTCGGCACCTGACCCCTCACCTCGGGTTGCCCCTATTGCCTAGTGTGACCCCGTACTGTGGCACCGTCGGTTTGGACAACTGAACATCCAAAGCCTACATGCCTAGCATACTCACGGTGTCCCGACTAGCCATGTGTCAGCTAGCTCTGTAAACAAAGTTTCTTGCGACTCTTGCTTATTAAACAAAGCCACAGCCGCACCGCGCAACACCGCCGCTTGCGCAAAACCATCCCGCCCCCTGCTCAACATGTCCGCTGACCTCTGGGGACCTGTCAATGTCCCCTCCCCACATGGCCTCCGCTACTGCTTGCTCGTCATCGACCACCACACCAACTACATGTGGGTGCGGTTCCTGAAGTCTAAAGACGACGCATGTTCGGAGTTGGAAGCAATCCTCTTGGATATCAAACACTAGCATGCCCGCCATCAGTCCTAGTCGGGCGCGTTCGCACCGGTCCTCAAATTTGACTCCGACTCCCTGATTGCGCGTCCACCTAGTAGACTTTGTTGAGGTTGGGGCGTCCGCGCTTACCCGGCCCCCCCCGCAAGGGTCTCGTCTATCCGGTAGTGGGTATCGAGGAGGGGGGGAGGGGTCAAGTCGCCGTAGTCGGATCCGTCAGGCCGCGGGTGCACGGAAATTAGTCAAAACCCTCCGTACGGGGTTTTCCGGCGGTGCCGACCCGGAGGGTCGTCGTCGCCAAATCTTGTCGCTCCGTCCGTCGCGACATGCCTCCTTGCCGCCCAAGCCTACCCCCCCCCCCCCTCGGGAGATGTATCTCGTCGGCGTGGCGGCTCGCTATTGAGCGCCCTACCCTGGTGCTGCTCCCCGACTAGCTCGACGCCGGGTACGGACATTAGTTTAATTATCCAAAAAGCCCTCCGTACAGGGCTTTCCGGCGGCGGGTGATCATGAGGATCGCCTTCGCCTCACATAGCCGCTCCTCCGCCTGCGACCGGCCACCGGCCTATGCCATGTCTTGTCTCCCCCCCTGAGAAGTGTCGACTGGCACATGGCTGGTCGGCGGCTAGCGAGCGCCCTTTCCTTACGCTACTTCCCGGCTGGCCACCACCAGCTCCAACACCCACCCCCCACCGTAGATCCGGCCGTACCCTCCTCGCAATCAAACGCTCCTGACGTACAGGTCCCACCCCCTCGAGGTAGGACAGTTCTTAGTAGTATCTGTACGCGAAAATACATATCGGACGGGCCGAGCGGGAGATCTCGGTGCCGGTATTGCACAGAATGTTTTTTTCAAAAGCCCTCTGTACATGGCTTTCCCGACAGGTGCTGATCCCGCGGATCGAGTTGTTGGCCCTCTTAGCCCCCTACCGTGCCAGGCCTGGCACGGCTACGGGGTTTCCAGCGCCCACCACGGGGAGGTGAGGGGATGCCGACGGGCCTGCGAGCGCACCCCCTCCGGGGCCGCCGCCGTTGCGCCGCCGGCGGGCGCCGTAGTTGCACTCACAATCACGCAAACATGACAGTCACAGAGACAACCAGCCTACGGGCGTGGTGTCGGGACAACAAAAGTGTGTAAGTTGTAGCCTAGCGACAGCTTTGTACCGAGTCAAACAGTTTATCGGTATGTCCGATCTAGACATGTACTAATCAGATCTAGAGTAGCTTACAGTAGCTATATGCAACTAATACGTATACGGTATTACTTACAACACTCCCCTTGAAGGTAGCTACGGGATGAAGCTTTGCATTGGGTCTTGTCCTCCAAGGATTGCCCTTCGGTGTCTTGCCAGTGCAGGTCCCGGGAGGGGCTTGGTGAGCATGTCAGCCACAATCTGGTCAGTGGGGAGGTACCTCAACTTGATGGTTCCATGCTTCACGTGGTCTTTGAGGAAGTGCCACTTCAAACCGATGTGCTTAGTCTTCTCGCTGACCACATTGTGGGAGTATGCAATGGCGCTTTGGTTGTCCTCCCAGATGGTGGTGGTTTCGGTGATGGGGGAGTTGAAGATTTCCCCCGGGAGTTGTCGGAGGTGGAGTCCCTCCTTGGTGGCGTCAGCCGCAGAGTAGTACTCGGCTTCACACGTGGATTGAGCCACACAAGTCTGTTGTTTGGACTTGTAACTGATGGGCCCGCGGCCGAGGGTGAAGAGATAGCCGGAGCGAGACTTGCGGGTGCTGATGTCGTTCGCCCAGTCAGCGTCGGCAAAGCCTGTGAGTTGGAGGCTGTGGTCCATGCCCCCCCCCCAATGTCAGGCGCATGTCGATAGTGCCATGGAGGTAGCGGAGGACCTATTGAACCATGCAAACACAGTTAGTGTGGAAGATAACTTACGCAAACGTAGTTACAGTCACAGTCCCGCAAACGGAACAGTTACGGCGACAACCGGCCTACATGCGTGGTGTCGGGACAACAAAAGTGGGAGAGCTGTAGCCTAGCGACAGCTTTGTACCGAGTCAAACAGTTTATCGGTATGTCCGATCTAGACATGTACTAATCATATCTAGAGTAGCTTACAGTAGCTATCTGCAACTAATACGTATACGGTATTACTTACAACACTCCCCTTGAAGGTAGCTACGGGATGAAGCGTTGCATTGGGTCTTGTCCTCCAAGGATCGCACTTCGGTGTCTTGCTAGTGCAGGTCCTGGGAGGGGTTTGGTGAGCATGTCAGCCACCATCTTGTCAGTGGGGAGGTACCTCAACTTGATGGTCCCTTGCTTCACGTGGTCTTTGAGGAAGTGCCACTTCAAGCCGATGTATTTAGTCTTCTCGCTGACCAAGGCATTATGGGAGTATGCAATGGCGCTTTGGTTGTCCTCCCAGATGGTGGTGGTTTCGGTGATGGGGGAGTCGAAGATTTCCCCCAAGAGTTGTCGGAGGTGGAGTCCCTCCTTGGTGGCGTCAGCCGCAGAGTAGTACTCGGCTTCACACGTGGATTGAGCCACACAAGTCTGTTGTTTGGACTTGTAACTGATGGGCCCGCGTCCGAGGGTGAAGAGATAGCCGGAGCGAGACTTGCGGGTGCTGCTGTCGTTGGCCCAGTCAGCGTCGGCAAAGCTTGTGAGTTGGAGGCTGTGGTCCAGGCCCCCCCCCAACGTCAGGCGCATGTCGATGGTGCCATGGAGGTAGCGGAGGACCTTTTTCAGAGCATGCAAGTGTGCCTCGGTGGGTGAGGCTTGGGCAGAGCCGAGGATGCTTAACGCCGTGGAGACATCGGGGCGTGTACAAACGGCTGCGTACTAGAGGCTGCCCAGAAGGCTGGGGTAGACGTCCTTGGCCACCCCTGTGAGAGAGGGCGAATTCAAGTATGCGAGGCCGGCGAGAAAGCCCGGGTCCATCGGAAGTGACGACGGCTTAGAGTCGGACATGCCGTACTTGGCGAGGATGTCGCGCAGGTACTTGGATTGGTCCAGCGAGATCGTGCGCGTGGAGCGATCGCGGGTAATGTGCATGCCGAGGAGTTGGGAGAGGTCGCTTAGGTCCTTGATCTTTGAACGATGCGAACCAAGTGGCATCATTACAGGCCGCGGGAATGTCATCGACGTACATGGCGATCATGGCGAAGACGTGGCCGGTGCGGTAGATGTAGATGCACGGGTCGGAGACGCATTGTTGCCATCCATGGTCGAGGAGCCATGCACGAAGTAGCATGTTGAACTCGCGTAGGGACTGCTTAAGGCCGTAGAGGCAGCGCTTGAGGTGACAAACCTTGGACGTTCCATCGGTGAAGCCGAGGGGCTGGCGGATGTACACATCCTCACGGATGGGGGCGTAGAGAAACGCTGTGTCGATGTCAAGCTGGCAGAGTTCAAGGTCGCGGGCGGCTGCGATGGTTAGGAAGAGACGCAGGCTGGCCATGCGGATGACCGGGGAGAAGGTCTCCGTGTAGTCCAGTCCGGCGCGTTGACTGCACCCCTTGGCGACGAATCGCGCTTTGAAGCGGGAGACGTCGCCGGCGGTATCCGACTTGACTTTGAAGATCCACATGCTGTTGACGACCATGCGGCCTGGGGGGAGGTCCACAAGGTCCCACGTGCCGTTGCTCATGAGGGGGGAATACTCCTGTTGCATAGCGGCTTGCCATTGGGGGGCTTGGGCGCTGTCTAGCGCAGCCCGGTAGGATTTTGGTTCCACACACTCTCGGGCGGAGAGGAGGGCGACGGCAGTAGGGGACGTGCCGGCAGGTGTGTGTGGGGGACCCGTGAAAAGGTCGGGGACGTGAGGGTGCTCAAATATGTCCTCTTGAGCTTTGCCTTGTTCAGGATCACAACACGCCGTTACGAGGGTTGGTGGGTAGTCGGACAAGTGGGCAACTATATTGCCGTAGCGAATGGGGTGTAGACACGATACCCGGGTGCGTCAGGGGGATAGCCCACCATGACGCCGCGAAATGCTTTTTCACTGAGTTTCCGACGTTGTTCGTCGGGGACCTTGGCGAAAACGGCGCAGCCGAAGACGCGGAACTTGGAGGCGTCGGGCACCGACGACGTAAGGAGTGTGAGGGGGATGCCCCATTAGGTCCGACCGAGCGACTGTATGTGCGGTTGCGAAGGTACACAACAGTGCTGACAGCGCACGACCACATGGAGTTGGGAACGGCCATGTTGTGGAGCATCGCCGATGCATTGTCCCGGATAGTGCGCCACGGACGTTCGGCCTTTCCGAGCATGTGGTGGGCGTATGGGGCAGAGAACTGCACCCCGACGCCGAGGTGTGCGCACATCCGGCGAGTGACAGCAGCTTCAAACACAGAATCTGAGTCAAACTTGAGGACCGGTGCGAACGCGCCCGTCTGGGAGTGATGGCGGGCATGCAAGTGTTTTATGTCCAAGAGGATGGTTTCCAATTCCGAACATGCGTCGTCTTTAGACTTCAGGAACCGCACCCACATGTAGTTGGTGTGGTGGTCGATGACGAGCAAGCAGTAACGGAGGCCATGTGGGGAGGGGACATTGACCGGGCCCCATAGGTCAGCGGACATGTTGAGGAGGGGGTGGGATGGCTTCGCGCAAGCGGCTGTGTTGCGTGGTGCAGCTGTGGCTTTGTGAAGTAAGCAAGAGTCGCAAGAAATTTTGGTTACAGCGCTAGTTAACACAGGGCTAGTCGGGACACCGTGATAATGCTGGGCCTGAAGGCTTTGCATGTTGAGGTGGCCAAACCGACGGTGCCACAGGACGGGATCACACTGGGCACTAAAGGCAACCTGAGGTGAGGCGTCAAGTGCCGCCGGTGCGGATGGGCTGGAAGGGAGGTCCGGCTGGTGGGGAAGCAGGTAGAGACCGTTTCCGGACGGTTCTAGCACACCCATGCCTGTGGGTACCAAAAGCAAACCCGTGTCAGAGTTGGAGGGGAATATGAATTCACATCCGCTGTGAGTTTGCATCCAGCTGACACTGCCGATACGCTGCGCGGAGCGAGATGCTAGGCCAGGGGTGTAGAGTGCATACACAGTGCGGTGAATGAGCTGGCCAGAGGCAAGTCTGACAGAAATCCGCACTGAGCCACTGCCCTTAACGTCAACGCCGACACCGCCCACGCGAGAGGGAGCGGAGGGGGGCGTGAATTTCACGAAGTCATCTCGGAACGCGGTGAGGTTAATCGAGCAGGCGGAATCAACGACCCAAAACTGTGACAGTTTACGACCCGGGGCGAGGGAAGAGGAGAATGCCACATAGCTGAATGGGACACTCACCTCGTCGTCATCGTAGTCATCAGCGCAGTCCTCGAGGGTGGGTAGGCAGTCGGTGTCATCGGCGGGGGCGTCGCCGGCAGGGACGTCGCTCAGAAGCGCAGCGTGAGCATAGGGGGTGCCGTCAGCGGCGCCGTACTTATGGACTGTCATCCTACGCTTGGCGAGATTCCACTTAAGGATAGCGTCATCCGGGGCTGTGCAGGCGGACATGAGATGGTTGAGGCTGCCACAAACGCCACAAATTGAAATTGAAATTGAAATTGTTTACAACATGTACCGTATGCGCCGGTTTTTCACCAAAAGCCGGATGCGTCGGCTGCTGTCTCTGGGCCCTCCCAACTATGCCATACATGGAACTTACAAGTCAGGGCTAGACCGTTAACCACCTAATCCAACCTCTCCAAGGGTGTTCGGGGGTTTTACTCCCCCCCGGGGAGGGTGCAAGTAGAGGTGAAGCACTCCCTCACACTTCCATTCCCCTATCTGAATCTTTTTTATGGATGCATAACGTCGGCGACCTTTGGAGTGGCCAACGAATCGGGGTTCGAGGATGCGGATGAAGTCAGGTTTGTGGGCTGAGGGACGAAGCAGGGGGGGGAGAATCTCAGGGGGAAGGACGGCGGGGCATGATGTTAGGGAGTCATGCGAGAGACCTTCATCAGCAGCAACAAGGCGGGTGGGCATGTGGGTGGGGTGAGGAGGGTGGCAGTCGAGTGGGGAGTGGGCATGGGTGGGGGATTCAAACGATTTTATGGGTTTGTTGCCGAAGTCTGCGGTGATGGTCTCCCAGCGTCCTCCGTTATGGCGTTCCAGTAGGGATAGTAGGAGTTGCAGAGCGTTGTTGTGTCGGTCCTGTCTTAGTCCAGACATAGAGGGGCAGTTACCGGCCATGTGGCCGTTGCTAGTGAATTGGCCACATAGGGGGCAGCGCAGGGTGGGGTTGTGAGTAAGTAGGCGGGTGTTGTGGACTCCCCACATGAATTCTTGTTTGTGTGTGAACTGGATATTTGTGAGGGAGGAGTGTTGTTTGTGGTATGAGAAGTCGGCGCCGTCCTTCGCGGCGCGGGCGAGGAGGGCTCCGTGTTTGGTTGTATCCGAGAGAGGGGTGTGTGTGTGTTTTGTGCTGTATTTGTGTGCGTCGGATTTGAGGTTGGTGTATCTGTAGGGTATGGGTTCGCCTAGGGTTTGTGGGATGAGGGTGTACGGCCATGTCCAGTGGCCTATCGTGACTTCCGAACCTGTGGTGTATATAGTATCTGGTGGTTGGCCATCCGCAACTTGGTTTGCGAGGGTGTCTGCAAGGTCGTTACCGATGGAGTGGTTGTGGGCTTTGATTTTACCGAGGTGTGTGCGGATGCCTGCTGCGCAGCGGGTTTGGAGGGTGTGTGTGATAGATAAGAGGGTGTCGCGGTGAATGTTATAGCGGTAGGCGGAAGGGCAGTTTAAGTAACCTTGAATTAGGCGAAGGGAGCATGCACTGTCTGTGAGGAGGTGGGTGCGGCCAATTTGGAGGCCTACATCTATGCCTGCTAATTCGGCACGATTTATTGTATGTGAGGGAGGGGTAGAGTTCACCAGGATTTTGATTTTGGTGTCCGAGGCGGGGTGGGCGGCTGCTGCTCCGAGGGGGGTCGAGCTGCCTTTTTTCGAGCCGTCTGTATATACAAAGTCCTGCCAGTTCCAAGCAGGGGTGCCTCTGGTGGGAGGGTACGTTAGGTGTACGCGTTCCGGGAGGGGGTAAGTGAGGGGGTGAGTTGGGTTTGGGGGGCGGTGGTATATACCTGTTGAGTGGGGTGAGTAGGAGACAAAGAGGTGTGGAGGGGGGGGTGATGGTGGGGTTGGGGAGGTGAGTGTCGTAGATGGATTCGAGGGTGTTATGGAGTGCGTTCATGGCTGTGGGTGATGGGAGGGTGGAGAGTGCGAGGGGGTTAGCGACGAGGTATATGTCCACCATCCAGCGTGTGCCGAAGGGGGTAGGGGTGGGGTTGCCAGTGTGTTGGTCTGGGGGTAGGAATGTGTTTGCGTCATTAGGTAGGGTGTAGAGGTGGTGGGTGTATGGGGAGTCGATGTATTTGGAGTGGCGGTATGGTGTGTGTTCCCATCGGGGGAGGATGAGGATGGTTGCGCTGGGTGTGTGAGGGGCTGTGAGGTGTGCGCTGGTGATTGCGTGTTCCATGGCTCGTCTCATGCATTCGTGGTCGTATTCGGGGTTGGCTATGTTGGTGCCTTGCCAGGTGTGCGGGGCGTTGCTGCCGCTGGATGAGAAGACTATGTCTTCGGGGTAGAGGGAGTGATAGGTGTGGGAGTGAAGGGATTTATTGAGGGGGTCGGAGTAGAGTTCTGTCTGGATGCGGAATGTGTGACTGAGAGCGGTGAGGAGGTCCTCTCTGGTGGCCCATCTGTTGCGGGTGGTGGTGGCGGGCGTGGGTGAGTGGATTTCTGATCGGGAGCCTAGACGTGTGAGGAGGTGGTAGACCTCCTCTTCGAACGTATGACGAGAGAGGTCGGGGCGGAAGAGTTGGTAAAGGTGGCGGACCCGGGGGCCGTTAAGGGTGGTGACTGCGCGGCCGTCGGGGGTGCAGAGTATAGTGGTGTCGGGGAGTGAAGGGTGTGCGTGGATAGCGAATTTACCGGTAGGGAGCATGTCAAGGTCGGGGTTGATGGGGTCATGGTTGAATGTGATGAGGGGGTGTGACCACGGAGGGGGTCCGGGGTCTGGCAGAATGGGTGTGGTGGAGGGGACATAGCCGGAGTTAAATGCGGTGAGGGCGGTGGGGCCGGAGGGGGTCTCACTGATGGTGTCATGGAGTTGTAGGCACGGGGCCCACTGCACTTCGTGGAGATGGGTGAGGTCGTGGTGTTGGCCGCGAGCGCACCAGTCGCACTGCCACGTGTCGGGGCCCTGAGCTGGGCGACACTGGGAGTGTATGGCAAAGTGCGGGCATGTGCAGCATGCGGAGGAGGGTTCTGTGTGTAGGGGTTCATGACAGATGGAGCAGGCAGAGGGGGAGGGGGTGGGGAGGCAAACCGATGTGGGAGTGGAGGAGATGAGGCGGAAGCCGTCGTCGAGTTGTAGCTGTATGTCCCATTCCGTGAGGTGTTCCGGGGCCCATTCAACCATGTATTGTGTTTGTCCGTATTCCGTGTCTTTGTGTTTGGAGATGATGCGTGTTACGTCGCAGGGGGGGTAGTGGTGGTCGGAGGGGGTGAGGTATTCTGTGTCGAGGTGTGTGATGGGTGCTATGGGGGTGGGGTGAGCGGTGCGGGCGGTGTTGATGCCGGATTGGAGGGTGGGGGTTGAGCGTGGGAGGTGGGGGGAGAGGAGGGGTATCCACGAGGGATGTATGGTGGTGGGGGGGGATGCCTGGTTGGTATTGAGGTTTGTGATGGGGAGGCGGTTGTGTATAGTATCGAGGGGTTCGGTGAGGATTGCGGCGAGGAGGCGGATGGGAACTGAGAGTGGGGTGGTGGACCCCGTGAGTGTAGTGATGGATTTGCATGATTTGAGGATGAAGGAGGATGAGGTGGCTCTGAGGAGGACTTGTGACCATGAGGTGATGTTATTTTTCCAGAGGGGGGTAAGGCGGGGTAGGAGGGAGGCGTGTGTTTTGCGGGGGGAGAAGTCGCAGTAGGCTTGTTTGTATGTGTGAGGGTCGGTGATGTGTGTGGCTTTGTCTCGGAGTGAGGTGAGGAGGGCGTTGTCTTGAGTGGTGAAGTGGGCGCGGATAGTGGAGGCGATAGGGTTGGTGAGGGAGAGTGGAGGGATGTTGTGGAATATGGTGCCCGCATCCCGTTGGGCGCGGACTAAGCACTTTAGTGTGGGTGGGGTGAGGCAGGTTGACATGATGGATTCCGAGGGCCAGTGGGAGTACGTGGTGGATAGGGTGCGTATGTGTGCGCGGGCCATGTGGCCTCTGTAGCCTGAGGTGTTCATGGTTTTATGAAGGTGACAGACTGTGAGTTGTGCGGCGTGGGCTTTGAGGGAGGGGAGACCGTATCCTAGGTCTGAGGTAGGGCGGTGAAGGGCAGTGCGGGGAAGGTTACGTACCGAGGAGACGGCGGAGCGGAGTGCGCGGCAGATTTGTCCTTCGAGAGTGTCGAGTTGGGAGTCGGTGAAGAGGCCGAGCTGGAGGGTGAAGTGCTTTCCGATGAGGAGTCCACGGATGACCCTGATTCTGCGGGATTGAGTTAGTGGGGAGGTGGAGAGGGCGGTGATGAGGGATGCGGTGGTACGTTTGAGTTCTTGCCAATGTTTGGTGAAGTTAAGAGAGGTGTTCAGTTCGACCCCTAGCACTCTGTATGTGTCCTTGGGGCCAATGGAGGGGATGGGGGCCGGTATGGAGTTTATGGAGATGAACTGTGTTTGTAGGCGGGATGCGAGGAGGGTAGTGTTGGCGCGGGTGAGGGCGTTGCCTGTACGCCAGAGGGCGCCGGTGATGCAGCATTTTCGGATATTGACCGTCATGCCGGTGTAGGCGCTGAAGAGGGAGAGTTTTCTTAGCTGGATGGTCAAGTTGGGGGTCGAGCCCGTGGCGAGGCTGAGGTCGTCTGCGAAGGCGTGTCCTGGGTAGGTGGCTGTGGGTTCTGTGGGGTCAGCGTTAGTGGCGGGGGGGCCTGGGCGGTAGCCCCGGCTTCCCACCGTGAGCCAGCGAAGGAAGGGTTCAAGGAAGAGGGTGAATAGGAAGGGGGAGAGGGTGTCACCCTGGAGGGTTCCGCGATTGATGTCGATGGAAGGGGTGGGGCCGTGAGGAGTGATATATGCTGTGGTTGAGACCCCGTATAGTTGTTCGCATGTGTCGACAAAGGTGGGAGGCATACCGAGTTGGCGCATGTGTTTGAACATGATTCGGTGGTCCGCGGCGTTGAAGGCACCTTTGAAGTCCGCGTACATGACGTAGATGTCCTTGCTGTGGAGTTTCGCATCTTCCATCGTCGTAATGAGGGAGGAAAGGGCGTCGTGGATGCTGCGGTGTTGTCGGAATCCGTCCTGTTGGTCGCTGAGTATGCCGTGGGATTCGGCGTACTTCGAGCCTGCTTCTTTGATTAGTGCTGTCCAGAGTTTAAGGAGGTTGTTCATGAGGGCGATAGGGCGGTAGTTATCGAGGAGGGAGGGGTCGCCTTTTTTATGTAGGAGGCAGGTTGTGCTGTGGCACCAATCAGGAGGGGTGTAGGATTTGTGGGCGAGGAGGGAGAGTAGAGAGAAGAGAGCGGAGCGGGTCGCCGGGGGTAGGAATTTGATTATTTCATTGGGGATACCGTCGGGGCCAGGGGCTTTGCCGGTGCCTAGGGAGTTGAGGGTTTTATCGAAGGTGTCGCGGGTAATCATGTCGGCAAGGGTGAGAGAGGGGTCACCGCGGGGTTCGATGGTAAAGTTGTCGGGGTTGTCAGGGAGTTCCCATGGGGGGGTGGGAAGTTCAGGGGGGGTGGCGCGGTCGAGTTCGCGAGCGAAGTGTGAGTGCACCGCGTCAATGACGGCTGAGGGGGAGGATGCAGTAGTGTTATCGGGTTTGGTAATGCGGTGGAGGGTGGAGGTGGTGCCGGCGGGGGGTAGGAGGCCGCTTTTAATTTTCAATTGGCGGTGGGAGCGTTTGGGGCAGGTGTCGTAGGCCGTGTTGGCTCGTGTTTTTATTTTATTAATCTTATCCAGGGTGGTGGCGTGAAGGAGTTGGCGGATGCGTGCTTGGCATTGTTGTTTGATGGCGTCAGGGGAGAGATATTCGGTTGTGTTTAATAGGGCTTGGGCGATGGGGAGAGGGCCGTTATGCTTGCTACATTTACGGAGCTTAAGTATTTGAGTGCGTGTTTTTTTAGTGAGCCAAGTGGGGTTTAGGGTCTCTTGGGTTGGGCGGGGTTTTTTGGCGGGGAGGAGGGGCCAGATTGTGGCTGCGTGGTCCATGTGTTGGGAGAGGAGTGTGGTGAATTGTGAGGCCAGGGTGTCTAGGGCGTCGGGGGTGGCCGAGGTGTGTGGGGTGTTGAGTATGTCTGCGTGAAGGGTTGCCGTTCGATTGATGAGGTCTGGGGTGCTGGATTGGTACTGTTGGATGTGGTCGGGTGTGAGGGGAAGGCGAAAGGTGAGTTTGCGCGTCGTGTGATGTGTGTGGGGGTGGGTATGGGGGGGGGGGGTGCTGTGAGTGAGAAAGGGGCTGGAATGACGAGGTGTATAGCAGAGTGGTCAGTGAAGTGGGAGGGGGAGGGGAATATCGAGCAGGATGATGGTGTGAGGGTGGTGGGGGAGGGAGGCGTGGTGAGCCAGTGGTCAAGGCAGCCCCCGCTGCGGGGGAAGGTAGGGATGGGGTCGTGGAGGGGGTGGAGGTGGTATTTGAGTAGGGAGGTGAGGGCCGGGTGTCCTGTACCTGTGTGGGTGGTCGATTGGAAGTCCCCTCCCCAGAGGGTGCGGTGTTGCGGGTGTTCGTCCGCTAGTCTGAGGCCCCAGGCGGCAACTTCTGCGTAGAGGCGGGTCAGGTGGGGGGCGGAGAGCTGGGGCATATAAGTACCTATGAGGAGGTAGGGGGTGCCTGAGTGGGGGACGATTTTTAGTCCGGCGATATGGGGGATGAGGTGGGAGGGCGGGGTTAGGACAGTGGCAGACTGGAACGAGGTTCGGCGGACCGCGAAGAGGACGCCTGCGTTGGGTAGGGGCACAGGTGAGTAGCAAGGTCGGGAGCTTTTGAGGTGGTATTGGGGGAGGGCTATGCGCCAGCGAGACTTGTGGGTGTCGTGGTTGGTTTCAGTGAGAATTAAGACATCCGGGTGGTGGGAGGTGGAGAGGTGTTCGACATCCATAATGGAGGTGTGTAGGCCGCGGGTGTTGAGGGTAATGAAGTGTAGTGGTTGGGATGTGTGGTGTGGGAGGATGGGGGAGGGGGCGGGGGGGGGGTGGAGCAGGGGGGGGCGGCTGGGGGGCTCTTGACGGGTGGGGGTCTGGGGGGTGGGTGGAGGGGGGGAGGAGAGGGGAGATGTAGTGGGTGGTGTGTGTGGTGAATTGGACCGGGGGAGGGAAGGGTATGGGAGTTGCAGGGGGGTTCTGGGAGGGGTCGTTCTGTGGGTGGGGTTGCGAGGATAGGGGGGGGGATAGGAGGGTGGGGGGGGACGGGGTGGGTAGGGGGAGGGAGTTGGGGGGGTGAGGGTGATGTGGGGGGACATAAAGCGTCTAGGAGGTGGCGACGTCCCTGTGGGAGGGGGGCGGAGCGGAAGGTGTGCATCCAGAGCAGAGTGTGTAGGGAGTACACTGAGGACCGGGGGTCGAAAGAGGGGGGAGTGTAGGGTTGGTCCGGGGGAGCTGTGGCAATGAAGTATGTGTGTAGGAGGACGTGGGTGCCGCACGACCACGCCCCCTCGGAATCGTTTTGGCGAGGTGGGTTGAGGGAGTGTAGGGTGCTGATGGGAGGGGGGGGGGAGGAGTTCCAGGCTGAGAGGAGATTGAGGGAGCGGGCTAGGAGGTCGGAAGGAGGGGAGTGATGTAAAGAGTCTATCCAGGTAGCAGAGGAGTGAGTAAGGTGGAGGAGGCCGAAGTGCGAGTGTTGCCATGTTAGGACGAGGAGAGAATGGTTAGGCGTCCCCGGACGGGGGGGGTGGCCTCGATTGGCGAGGTTAGTCCAGTGGCTGGGGTATTGGGAGGTATGGTGGTGATTATCGACTTCGGTGTTAGTAATAACTGTGTATGAGTTGGAGGAAGTCGAATGGAGTTTGGTTATTTCGGACGCGAGGCAGTACAGGTTAGAGAGGTCCTGGTACTGTCCCCATTGGAAGGAGAGGGCGGCAGAGGAATCGAGGTATCCGATAGGGGTGGGAAGACCAGATTCCAGGTTTAAGTCGATTAAAAATTTATGCATAATTGTGCGGCAGGTGCGTGGGCTGAAGTGGGCCGGTAGAGTGAAGCGAGGTACGGTGGTTACAGTACGATTACGGTTGTCGGGCTGGGAGGTGGGGGAAGGGGTGTGGGGTCTAACCTCCGTTTCGTCCTGAGGGGACCTAATGATGATAGTCGGCCTGCTTGGCCGGGGGTGACATGGGGGGTTGACTGGCACTGGGAGAGTCAGTGGTGGTCGGTGGGGTTCCTGTGGCCTCCTCGTTATCCTCCGACTGGTCGGAGTAGCCGTCGAGGTCGAGTTCCTCGTCTTCAAGGGAGCCGGATGGGAGGGGATGGTGGGTTGGGGCGGCAGGGGGGGGGTGGGTGGCCGCGGGTAAGGGGGGATTGGTGTTGAGAGGGTATGGAGGGGGAGCAGGGGCACGGTGGGGTGTGAGGGAGGGGTGCGGGGGGACACGAGTTGGGGGGGTTGGGGAGGGTTGTTTGCGGGAGGGGCGAGAGGGTTTGGTAACTCCTACTGGGGGTGCAGGTTTGAGTGAGGGGTCTGTGGGGGGGCGTGGGTGAGGAGGGGAGTCTGCTGATGAGGGCGGTGTTGAGAGGGAGGGGGTGGGGTGTTGGGAGAGGGTGGGAGGTGTGGTGAGGGCTTGGGTGGAGTTTGGGGGGACGGGAAGGTGGGGGGAGGGTTGTGTTCGGGGGGGGGGGGAGGGGTGGTGAGGCGGAGGAGTCCATGGGTTCGGAGGAGTCTTCAGTGATGATGGGGAGAGGGGAAGGGTGAGTGGGAGGTTGTGGGACCGGGGGTGGGGCTGGAGGGTGGGGGGAGGGATGGGCGTGGTAGGAGGAGGTGGAGGTGGGGTGTGAGGCTGCGGGTTGGTGTAGGGGCCATGTGTTGTGGGTTGGGAGGGCCGGGGTGTTGGAAAGTTGAATTTCCGGGAGGGAGGAGAGGTCGAGAGGGAGGTCCTCGTCTTCCTGCAGCTGGAAGTCGGAGGGCTCCAGGTGCCACTGGCTGGTGACTTGAGTGTCTGTGAGGTGTCTGGACCATTGGAGGAGGAGGGCTGGGGGGTTGCGGAGGAGTGTGAATTTTTTTGTGATGGTGAGGGGCGGCGGAGAGGGAGAGGTGGTGAAGATGGGGTCCTGGAGTCGGGCTTTGCCGAAGGTGGAGTAGTGGTGGGGGTTGATATTGAGTGTGCAGGTGGATGGAATGCGTGTGCCTCTGTGGGTGTATGTGTGAGTGAGAGGGATGGTGACTGTGCCGTTGGTGGAGATGAGTATGCAGTACATTTCAGCACTGAGAGAGACTTGGATGCTGGTGGTGACGGTGGGTGAATTGGAGGGGTGGGAGCGAAAGTACGAGCCATCTGGGAATTTTTTCAGGGTTGTGTAGTGGTAGAGGCTGAGGGGGTGTTGGGAGGGGGGGGTGGGGTTGGGGGTATTTTGTGTGAGGTATTCTGTTGCAGTTTGGGACAGGAGGGTGTATAACCAGTGTGTGGGTGGAATGGTGCCGTCGGAGTTGATGCATGGTAGGGAGAGTGAGTGGCAGGATTGGATGAGGACAGTGGTGAGGCAGGTGTCAGCCCAGGATAAGCCGGGGACGTGTCCTGTGACGGGGGGTGGTGTGATGGTGATGGTGTGAAGGTGGTGGTCAGGGGGTACGGGTTCATAGGGTGAACGGGGGAAAATGTGAAGGGATACAGGTCCAGATTGTGAATGAATGGGATTATTGGGCAGGTGGAGGATATTTACCCAGAAGGAGGACGGGTCGGACTCGATCGGGACGGGTGTGTCCAGCGGCTGGAGTGCGTCCGCGAACTGGAGGGTGAACTGGGCTTGCTCGGGTAGGTCTTCGAGTTTGCACAGGGTGTGGGACGGGGGGGTTGAACCTGTAGAGGTGAGGGCCGTCGCGAGGTCGGAGGTGAGGAGGTCATGTAGGAGGGCGACTGCTTCTTGGCCGGTGATACCGGTGAATACCGGGGAGCGGATCTTTATCCTTCGGCCTGAAACTCCTGGAGCCGAGGCATCCCGGAGAAAGCGAATTTTCTGCTGACTTAGTTTTTCCAGGAGCGAAGGGGAGGAGATCACGGAGGGGGGCACTGGACCGGCTGAACTGAATTCACGCTGGCGTGAAGTCAGTTGGTATAGGAGTCCCACCGCTATACATGAGGTAGGAATTGTCAGGTGGATCTCTTGGAAGCTCGAGTGGAGCTCGACTGGCAGGGGTGTGGCATCGTTGCATTTCGGGGAGGTGGGGTGGAGGGTTCGTGTGGCGTTCGCGGTCCACCGTGTGTGTTGGGCGAGTTCTCTGCCTATTATATTTCTGATGCGGTTGGGGAGATCGGTAAGGTCGTGTAGGCTTTCGAGTAGCCAGCGGCGGGCCAACGAGCATGCCGACACGATCGGGTCGGGGTGAGACGGGTCCGGGAGGAAGACGCCGTGGATCCAGAATCGAGCGAGGTGGGGGGGGGTGGTGGAGTACTGGCCTGTGAGGAGGAGGGAGTCGACAGCCCGGGTGGAGAAGTCGTCGGCCTGTCCCATGGCCTCAGTTGACCGTGGGGGGGACAGGATCAGAGGGGTCTGTAGTCCACGACGTAGAGGAAGGGGGTCCAGTGGCGTGCCCATGAGTTGTTGGGGGTGGTTGAGCTGGGGTGCGGTGAGAAACGGGGTCAGGGGGTGTCCCGCGAGTGCGTTCCGGGGATGGTAGAGGTCCGTGAAGCGGCCGTGCGGCGGGGGGTCCTTCAGGAGCGCCTGCCTGTAGGTGGGGGGGGTAGGGGGCGTAGACATAGCGGTCGAGTAGGATTTCGAGTGTTGTAGAGGAGTGTAGGAGGTAGGTGTGGCTTTTAGAGTTGGTGTTTGAGAGTCGTTCACGTGTTGGCTGCACGCGACCAGGTCCGATGGGACCTGGGTTTGTTGGATGTTGGCGTCGGACAGGGACGTCCGGACGCTCGGAGGGGCGCGATGTGGCGCGCCGCCGACCGGGGAAGAAGCTTTTTGTAAGCGATGAGTTGTATGGGGGTGGCGTAGTACTTTGTCGGGTACGCGTGTAGATTTTGAAATGGGTGGCGCGATAGCTGTCGGGAGGATAAAATTCAAATCCCTGAAAGCTGCGCCTTTGAGCGTGTACCGTCTGGTGTCGCTACGGATCCACTGACCATTGTGAGCTAGGCTCGGGTGGGGAGAGGTGAATGGTGCACGCCGTCCGGCAGCCCTGTCCACCAGTCTTGCGCTCGATGGGAGGCCAGGCCCAGAGCGAAGACGATCGGCGTTGCTCATCCGAGCTACCGATCCATCCCCGTGTTTTGTGGTTCAGTAGTACTTTAGGAGTACTTGGGATCTTTTTACTGTCTTTAGTGACGGTAGGATGCGTTTTTTAAACGCCACACTTGTTGGGTCGATGGCCGCGAGGGTTACGGTGTGGTGGGTCTCGACCGCTGTGCGAGCCGCGGCCCGCAGCGACGAACGCGGAGATGGGAGGGGGTGATATGGCCGGAGCGGGTGTGTCCGGAGCAGGGTCGTCGTCCATGTTGTGCGCAAGGTGGAGAATGCTGGCCATCACTTCATCAGCCGACATGGTGTAGTCCGTGTCAAAGGCGTTGATGACGCATTGCTTCGCCTGACCGTGTGGGCCGCTGCTGGAAATACCGCGCAGCATGAGGAGACCGAGGTGGTGGGGGTGGATGGCAACGGAGCCATAAACCAATTGGCATGTGTCGTTGTAGTCGTCAAAGGTCTGGCGCATGTAGTGGACATAGTCACTGAGTGACTGACCAGGGCGCTGCCTGACCGTCAGGTTGTCCAGGAGGGACAAGGAGCGAGCAAAAGACCGACTGTCGAGGCGTTCACAAAGGATGTCCCACGCGGCAGCGGCGCAGTCAGGGCGGGCTGGAGAAACGCATTTCATCGCTTGGTCAACGCGCTTATTCGCGCTGGCTGCATGGAGAAGCAGCGTGTATGCGTAGTGTTGCGCTTGTTCGTTGAGCCAAACGCCGGAGTCGCGGATGGCCAGCTGTGGAATGAGATATGCGGCCTTGATGGAGAGGAAATTAAGGAAGGTCCTCTTCCATTGCTTAAAGTCCGTGGTCGGGCACATGACGGGGACCGACATCTTCATAGACCGGTTGAGGGCGTCCTTGTCGAAGCCGGGGGCTTCGTGTGCCGCCCGGCCGATGACCACCGGGTCAATAGTGGGGCGACGACGGCCACGGGTGGCGGGGTCGCCATGTTGGACTGGGGGAGAGTGCCGGCCATGAAAGGGAGGAGGTGGGCCACCGGGAAAGGGAGAGCGGCCGGCCATGGGACGCGGCGGGCCGTACGAGTGCGGGTGGTCACGGTAGGGGGGGACGAGGTGAGAGGGCGCCTCAGGGATATGAGGGCCGGGGTGGGGAAGGGCATATCCGGCGGGGGGGAAGAGGGGAGGTGGTGGGAGGTGATAAACCCGAATGGCGTGACGCGAGGGGTCGTGGTGCGCATCGGCACGCGAGGGCTCGCGGGGCGCATCGTGACGGCGTTGTGCGACTGTGGGGTCGCCAACAGGAGTTGCAGGAGTAGCAGCAGCAAAGAATGTTTCTGCGTCCGGGGGTACGTATCCATGTTGGGGATGTTCAAGCAAGTGGAGGGTGTGGCCGTCGTGGCTGTCCCGGACGGGTTCGAGCTGATTATCGTGGCGGCGCTGAGCGACAGGGGGGTGCGGATTAGCACCCGCAGCAGCAACAGCAGCAGCCTCGGCCGACTGCGAGTCGAGACGAGCTGTTATGCGCGCCACTTTCGCAACGAGCAGCGCGAGAGTATCCGGGGGGTGATCGAGGTTGCTTTGGTGAGAGCCTGACTTAGGGGAGTCAGGAGGTGAAACAGGCGGAGTTTCCGGCGCCATTTCGACATAGGGCGAAAAAGAAAGAGCGGAATAAAATACTGGCAGCGGTAAAAACCGCTAGCCGGACTCGTGCCTAACAGCGGTTTGCAAAGAGACGGTCTGATGCCCGCCGACCCCTCGGCCTGTAGCCCCGGGGTGTCTCAGAGCACCTTCTCTGTATCCTCCACCCACTGTGGGGCACAAGTCGAGGCCAAGGCCAGGACATGTGGAGCGCTGCGCTGGTGGCTGATTCGCTAGGATAATATAAAAATAAAAAGGTAAGCTACGGCTGGCGTGCAACCTGTGGATGCGTATTCACCCGATGGTGCGCCCCCCCGTTCTCCAGCTTCAACCTGTGTGCACCCTGTCCACACACGACGAGTGCGTCGGTGTGGGTGGCTGGCTATCTCCGTCGGGTGGCTGACTTAAGAGGGGTGGTGGCGGGTTTTAAATTGCAGTTTATACTGGCGATACCGCCGACTACAGGTTGAAAGTACTAGGTGTCTAGATAAACTTGCCTTCTGCGGGAGAGTTGTCGATCGCAGCTCGCCGAACCAGGTTGTCGCGCGTGAGTGACGTGAGGCGGGGGCCCATAACCTATTGAACCATGCAAACACAGTTAGTGTGGAAGATAACTTACGCAAACGTAGTTACATTCACAGTCCCGCAAACGGAACAGTTACGGCGACAACCTGCCTACATGCGTGGTGTCGGGACAACAAAAGTGAGAGAGTTGTAGCCTAGCGACAGCTCTGTACCGAGTCAAACAGTTTATCGGTATGTCCGATCTAGACATGTACTAATCATATCTAGAGTAGCTTACAATAGCTATCTGCAACTAATACGTATACGGTATTACTTACAACATGACCTTCTTCAGAGCCTGCAGGTGTGCCTCCGGGGGTGAGGCTTGGGCGGAGCCGAGGATGCTCAATGCCGTGGAGACATCGGGGCGCCTGCAGACGGCTGCGTACTGGAGGCTGCCCAAAAGGCTGGGGTTGACGTCTTTGGCCACCCCGGTGAGAGAGGGCGAAGTCATGTGCGCGAGGCCAGCGAGAAAGCCCGGGTCCTTGGGAAGTGACGACGGCTTAGAGTCGGACATGCCGTACTTGGCGAGTATGTCGCGCATGTACTTGGAATGGTCCAACGAGATGGTGCGCGTGGAG
This sequence comes from Tetraselmis chui, assembly GCA_026401115.1. Lineage (NCBI taxonomy): Eukaryota > Viridiplantae > Chlorophyta > Chlorodendrophyceae > Chlorodendrales > Chlorodendraceae > Tetraselmis > Tetraselmis chui. The sequence goes on along the minus strand of JAPMLY010002288.1, from coordinate 3,069 downwards.
CGGTCGCGGGTAATGTGCATGCCGAGGAGTTGGGAGAGGTTGCCGAGGTCCTTGATCTTGAACCGTGCTCCGAGTTGAGCTTTGAACGATGCGAGCCATGTGGCATCATTGAAGGCCGCGGGAATGTCATCGACATACATGGCGATCATGGCGAAAACGTGGCCGGTGCGGTAGATGCAGATGCACGAGTCGGAGACGCATTGTTACCATCCATGGTCGACGAGCCACGCACGAAGTAGCATGTTGAACTCGCGTAGGGACTGTTTGAGGCCGTAGAGGCAGCGCTTGAGGTGACACACTTTGGACGTGCCATCGGTGAGGCCGAGGGGCTGGCGGATGTACACGTCTTCCCGGATGGGGGAGTAGGAAACGTTGTGTGGATGTCAAGCTGGCAGAGTTCAAGGTCGCGAGCGGCTGCGATGGCCAGGAAGAGACGCATGCTGGCCATGCGGATGACTGGGGGGAGCGTCTTTGTGTAGTCCATTCCAGCGCGTTGCCTGCACCCCTTGGCGACGAACCGCGCTTTGAAGCGGGAGACGTCGCCGGCGGTATCCGACTTGGCTTTGAAGATCCACATGTTGTTAACGACCATTCGGCCGGGGGGGAGGTCCACAAGATCCCACGTGCCGTTGGCGATGAGGGAGGAATACTCCTGCTGCATAGCGGCTTGCCACTAGGGGGCTTGGGCGTTGTCTAGCGCAGCCGGTAGGATTTCGGTTCCACACACTCCCGGGTGGAGAGGAGGGCGACGGCATTAGGGGACGTGCGTGCAAGTGTGTGCGGGCAACCCGTGATAGGGTCGGGAACGTGAGGGTGCTCAAATATGTCCTCTTGAGCTTTGCCTTGTTCAAGATCACAACACGCCGTCACGAGGGTCATGGGGTAGTCGGACAAGTGGGCAACCATATCGCCGTATCGAATGGATGAGCGAGGGTGTGAGCGGAGCCGAGCATGGCGAGGGGCTGCGGGGGGGGGGGGGGGGGGGGGGGAAGGGGCGTTGGTAACGTGAGGTCAATGGGGTGGGATAGGGGTGAGGCGGCGGGTACGTCTGCCGAGGAGTCGGTGATGACCGAGTCGAATGAGGGTTGTGTGCCGAAGCCTAGGGTGTCTTCCTGAAAGACAACATGGACGGAAATGGTGATGCGACGCGTTTCCGGGTTGTAGACACGGTACCGGGGTGCGTCAGGGGGAGTATTGTCAATAATACCGTATACGTATTAGTTGCATATAGCTACTGCAAGCTACACTAGATATGATTAGTACATATCTATATCGGACATACCGATAAACTGTTTGACTCGGCTTACAACAGGCTGCGCTTAACAACGCCCAAGCCCCCTAGTGGCAAGCCGCTATGCAGCAGGAGTATTCTTCCCTCATCGCCAACGGCACGTGGGATCTTGTGGACCTCCCCCCATGCCGAATGGTCGTTAACAACATGTGGATCTTCAAAGTCAAGTCGGATACCGCTTCAAAACGCGGTTCGTCGCCAAGGGGTGCAGCCAACGCGCTGGATGGACTACACAAAGACGCTCCCCCCAGTCATCCGCATGGCCAGCCTGCGTCTCTTCTTGGCCATCGCAGCCGCTCGCGACCTTGAACTATGCCAGCTTGACATCCACACAACGTTTCCTACTCCCCCATCAAGGAAGACGTGTACATCCGCCAGCCCCTCGGCTTCAACGATGGCATGTCCAAAGTGTGTCACCTCAAGCGCTGCCTCTACGGCCTCAAACAGTCCCTCCGCGAGATCAACATGCTACTTCGTGCGTGGCTCGTCGACCATGGATGGCAACAATGCATCTCCGACTCGTGCATCTACATCTACCGCACCGGCCACGTTTTCGCCATGATCACCCTGTATGTCGATGACATTCCCGCGGCCTGCAATGATGCCACTTGGCTCGCATCGTTCAAAGCTCAACTCGGAGCACGGTTCAAGATCAAGGACCTCGGCGACCTCTCCCAACTCCTCGGCATGCACATTACCCGCGATCGCTCCACGCGCACCATCTCGGTGGACCAGTCCAAGTACCTGCGCGACATACTCGCCAAGTACGGCATGTCCGACTCTAAGCCGTCGTCACTTCCCAAGGACCCGGGCTTTCTCGCCGGCCTCGCGCACATGCCTCGCCCTCTCTCACCGGGGTGGCCAAGGACGTCAACCCAGCCTCATGGGCAGCCTCCAGTACGCAGCCGTCTGCACGCGCCCCGATGTCTCCACGGCGTTGAGCATCCTCGGCTCCGGCCAAGCCTCACCCACGGAGGCACATCTGCATGCTATGAAGACGGTCCTCCGCTACCTCCATGGCACAATCGACAAGCGCCTGACGTTGGGGGGGGGCACGGACCACAACCTCCAACTCACAGGCTTTGCCGACGCAGACTGGGCCAACGACATCAGCACCCGCAATCCTCGCTCCGGCTATCTCTTCACCCTCGGCTGCGGGCCAGTCAGTTACAAGTCCAAACAATAGACTTGTGTGGCTCAATCCACGTGTGAAGCCGAGTACTACTCTGCGGCTGACGCCACCAAGGAGGGACTCCACCCCCGACAACTCATGGGAGAAATCTCGAGCTCCCCCATCACCGAAACCACCACCATCTCGGAGGACAACCAAAGCGCCATTGCATACTCCCACAATGCCTTAGTCAGCGAGAAGACCAAGCACACCGGTTTGAAGTGGCACTTCCTCAAAGACCACGTGGAGCAGGGAACCATCAAGTTGAGGTACCTCCCCATTGACCAAATGGTGGTTGACATGCTCACCAAACCCCTCCCGGGACATGCACTACAAGACACCGAAGTGCAATCCTTGGAGGACAAGACCCAATGCAACGCTTCATCCCGTAGCTACCTTCAAGGGGAGTGTTGTAAGTAATACCGTATACGTATTAGTTGCAGATAGCTACTGTAAGCTACTCTAGATATGATTGGTACATGTCTAGATCGGACATACCGATAAATTGGTTGACTCGGTACAGAGCTGTCGCTAGGCTACAACTCTCCCACTTCTGTTATCCCGACACCACGCATGTAGGCTGGTTGTCTCTGTGACTGTCATGTTT